>JAGDFM010000463.1:0-29637 GCA_019155715.1 Phytophthora pseudosyringae
GCGTCGGTGTCGGCGTGAATGGCGTCGGTGTGGGCGTGAATGGCGTCGGCGTCGGTGTGAATGGCGTCGGTGTCGGTGTTCCGGGTGTCGCTAGCGTGGGCGTGGGCGCTTCCCCCGCTGTCGGTGTTACTGATGTCCATGTTGGTGCACCTGCCACCGTTGTTCACGATGGTGCTGACGTCAGCGTTGGCACTGGCGGCAGCGGCAACGGCAACGGCTACTCGAGCAAGACTGTGACCGTAACGAGTGATGACGGTGCCAGCACTGCCAAGACATCCACCGGCACGGGTGGTGCGTCTGCGAGCGCCACTGCTAGCGCCTCTGCGAATGCGAATGCCAACTCGAACGCGAATGCTGGAGCGAAGGTCGGCACGGGTGCCACCTCTCAGAAGGCGTACCGCAAGCTTCGCTCAACGGAGTGAACGCGCTGAGCTCACCCTCATTAGCTTCACGATGCTTCAGCAGGACAGAAGAAGCATCTCGGAAGTTGTGTAGCGCACCATTTGTCGATGAGTTTGGTGTTGTTTGCTTTGTAGCAAATACAATTGTTGTTGGCACCACTACGTCTCGGATACATGTACTAACGTGTTTGTTTTGAATTCTGTAGTATGAAACGTGCTAGGTTTTGGCAGGAAGGAAACTTAGCCTTTGCGCGACTTTCACTGAGCTCTGCAGAAATGGACTGGTAGAAACAAGTTTATCTGAGGTGAGAATCACGACGCAAGCGCTTCACTGCACTTGCGTTGAGTTTCTTTTCCTCGATCATGCACCGGCCAGCTACTTTTTAAAAGTTAAAAGTTGCGACCACCTACAGTAATATACTACCGTTTGTATGCCCCCTTTTGAGCCGTTTCCCGACAAAATCAGATTGCAGCTCTTCCGCTGATGAAGGAACTCGAGGTTCGTCGCCGCCTCATTACTGTTCTCCATCGTCTTGCGCGTTTTCCCCTTCTCACTCAAGGGCGACCGCTTCTTTCCGTTGTTGCTGTACCAGGATTACCAGCGGCCTGCGAATGTGGCGGACTTTGTGGCGGAGGTCGGCGTGGACCCCGTTGTCGGACTCTCTCGGGACGACGCCATGACGCGCCGTGCGCTATACGGCGCCAACCGGGTGACGCCGCCCGTGAATTGTCCATCCTGGGTCTGCTGTCTGCTGCCGTGTCTCATGCGCACGGCCTCCATGCAGGCGTATCAGGAGGCGCTGCCCCGCGAGGCGACGGTGCGTCGTCGTGTGGCGGTGGCGCAGGGGCAGCCGGCCACTCGGCGCATGCGGATGGACGCTATGAGTCTCGTGTACGGAGACGTGGTCGAGCTCAAGACTGGAGACGTGGCGGGAGCAGATCTGCGCGTCGTCGAGTGCTCGGACGACTGCGTGGTGGACCAGACGACGCTGGAGGGCGGCGACGAGGAAGCGGGACAGGGGGGCAGCAGGAAGCTCGTCACGACCGACACTCCGCCGTCGCATCTCCAGCAGGACCCTCTACACTGTGGCAACATTGTCCCCATGACGGCGCACGTGCTAGAAGGCACGGCTGTTGCTGTGGTGGTGTCGACGGGAGACCGCACGCTGTGGGGACGCATGGTAGCGCACCATGAGTGGCCGCCAGCTCCTGGAACTGTGCTGAGGAAGAAAGAGAAGGGGGGCGAAGAGGAGCAGACCAGCTTGATCGTATAGAGAGATAAGAGTGAAGATCACGCTGTCACCTTGGACTTAGATTTTGTTCTACTGCGGACACCGGCAAATGAGACTGAACAGTGGCTCGGTCAAATAGAAACAGCATCACACGAACGAGCGCGGACGATGCAACATAACGCGCGCTTGTCCTCGTCCTCGTCCAGCACTCTACCGTCGTCTTCCGCCGGCAGCGGGAGCTGCAGGGGCGCCTCCATCCCCGCCAGCAGGCGAGGCGCCTCCATCGCCACCGAACAGACTCATGGCGACAATGGGCAGAATGATGTACCACTACAGAAAGCACGAACAAAACAAAATGTGAGCCACTACTGCGCACCAGACAACCTCGCAGACAAACTTCTCTGCGCGTACGTATTTGCGAAGGAAGGATTGGCCCTCCTCCTCGGGCTCGTCGTTGGCGTCCTCGCTCTTGACGGGCTTGACGCCCTGCGGAGCGCGATCGCGCTTGACCACAATGTTCTTGGGAGGCCTGCATCAATGCGTGGACAGCAAGAGCATCACACTTCAGTATACATCCAGTACGACAGTTAGACTAGAGCCAATCCAAGGACACGATCACTTACGAGGGTCCGACCTGCGCCTTCAAGACCGAACCGTACGGGCCGAAGCGCACGTCCTTGAGACTGCGCGTCTGGTACTCGTCGCAAGCGTCCTTAGACAGGTACGGTGTGATGTACTCGATTGCCACGAGCTTGCCGCTGTCTGAGATGTGGAAGGCGAGGTCCTCGCGCAGACGCATGGCGGCCAGCATGCACATGGGCACGGACGTCATGACGTAGGGCGAGTCCGGGTCGGCCGGGTAGGCCTTGGCGCGCACTGTGTAGGATCGGTCCTGGTGCAGTAGCGTCTCCAGCTTCTCCACGTCGTCGCCGCTCAGCGTGGGCAGCGCCGAGAACGAGATCTTGGGCTTGGGGGACGAGGCGCTGGCCACGATCTCCACGACACCGCGCGGCGTGAAGGGCGCCCCCGCAGCCAGCTGGTGCTCCAGCTCGAACTTGAGATGCTGCTCCAGCTCCCCGAGCGCGGGGATGGCGCGCTCGTCCTCGAAGTCGTCGCCAAACTCCTCTGTAAGTCTGGCGACACGTGGACGAAAGGAGGGGGGGGGGGAGACGGTCAGATCTACGGCTACAGAGAAGCTGGGAGAGCGAGGATTGCGGCCACGTACTCGGCATTCTCCACCTCGCGAGGGTCGGCGGAGGCTAAGGTCACCAGCAGCGCCGTCGCGGCCAGCGCGAGCAGCAGCGTCCACGCTCTCGACAGCGTCGTCATCGTTCCAGTCACGTTGGTCGAGTGTGATGCGGTCACCCTCAAGATTTCACTGACGTGTCACTAAAGCGAGAGGAGAAAATGCGCCTTGACTTTTGAAACTTCGGTTTGAATATTCGCGCTGAAAAATACGTTGATGATGCCCGAGTCGTCTCGGGAGGAGGTCGCGCGCGCCATCCGCGAGCGCAACGGCAGGACCCAAGCCAGTGACACGTCGTCGCTCAGCGCAGAGGAGGCGAGCGCCATCGTGCGCAAGCTCAGCTTCAGCGGCGCCGCCATGGACGTGCACGAGGTCGCAGCAGGAGGAGAGCAGGAGCCACAGCAGGAGCCACAGCAGGAGCCACAGCAGGAGCAGCCCGAGTCGGAGGCCAAGACGGAGGCCAGCAAGGTGCAGATCGTCATCCGCCTGCGACCGCTCGAAGCTGCCGCCAACGAGACGGAGACCGACTGCTTCCGCGTGCTGTCGGACGTGTCGCTGCTGGCGCAGCCGCCTAAGACGTCGCAGTCCTACCGCTCCACGGGCACCGCCACCAGCTTCCACTTCTCGCGCATCTTCCGCCAGGAGACGCAACAGACGGAGCTGTTCGAGGCCACGACGAGGCCTGTGCTGGACGCGGCCTTCGACGGAAAAAGCGGCCTCGTGTTCGCCTACGGAGTCACCAACTCGGGCAAGACGTACACGATCAGCGGCAAGAGCGAAGCGCCCGGCGTGCTGCCTCAGGCGCTGCAGTACGTGATGGACGAGCTGCCCAATCGCAAAGAGGACGACAAACAGCTGGTGACGCGAGTGACGGCCACGTACCTCGAGATCTACAACGAGAACGTGTACGACCTGCTGTCGCCCGCACTTCGGAAGCGAAGAGCGTTGCGAGTACAGGACTGTGAGGGCAAAATTCAGGTGCGGGGGGCTGTGGAGAGACCCATCAAGACGCTGGAGGAAGGTCTGGAGCTTTTAGAAACGGGCCGTCGCCACAAGCAGATGGCCGAGACCAACTGCAACTCGGACTCGAGTCGTAGTCACTGCGTCTTCACGCTGCACTTGTACCACCAAGTGTCGCGCTTTTCTTCAGAGCTGCGTAGTAAGGTGTCGATCGTGGATCTGGCGGGTTCCGAGCGCGGTTCAAAGAGCGGCGCAACGGGGCTACGCATGCAGGAGGCCAGCAAAATTAATGGTTCGTTGATGAACCTCATGCGCTGTCTCGAGACTTTGCGGTGGAACCAACAGCACCCACCGAGTTTGCAGAAGATGGTGCCATTCCGCGAGTCGAAGCTAGCTCGGATTTTCCAAGAAAACCTTGTGGGCAACGACCACGGCCCGCTGGTGATGATTGTGGCGGTGAACCCATCCAGTCACGAGTTTGATGAGACCTTGCGCACACTGAAGTACAGCGCCGTTGCACGCGAGCTAGTGCGGACACGCACATCCATCCCCAGGAAAGCTGCCCCAACAGCTACATTCTACGACTTAGATGGTCGGCTGAAGAAGAAGAGGAAGCGGCAGTCAACTGAAGCACCTGCGCCTCACGCACCAAGACCGCCTGTGGATCGAGCAGTGCCGGTGTTAAAACCGGCTGCTTCGTCACCACCACCCAGAGTTAAGACTAAGCATCGAGTGAGCGACTCTGCACGGCGTCGACACAGATCGGGTGCGTCTTCAGTAGTGAAAGTGAGGACAGCAGAGGCGGGGACGTCACCAATGGAGTCTCAAAGAGAGGTCGCTGAGAGGAACTTGCATTGGGTACGCAGCCGGTTAGTGTTTCGTTGTGGTTGCCGATGGTTATGTTTACTTAAACTGCCTATTATGTTGAACTGGACGTGCAGGCCAAACTGGAGCTGGCGAATGAGGAACTTCGAGAACAGCTATCACGAATTCAAGCTGAAAAGATGCAGATGGAGGTTCGCATTCGCGCCGAAATCGGCAACGAAATGCGCGAGCAGCTGCAGCAGATTCGCGCACAGTATCAAAGTATGCAGCACCTGCAACGCGAGGACTTACCGTCTGCGCGTAAAAAGCGGGAACGTCAACACACTGAAGAAAGTGAGAAGCTTCGCGCACATGTGCAGGAGTTGCGTGAAAAGGTGCGCGAGTGCGAGGATGAGATCCAGCGCATCCACAAGCGCCACCAAGCAGAACTCGACAAATTGCAGCCACAACTTGTACCAGCACCTGTAGTAGACGAGAACATTTGATGCCTGCGAAATGAGTGAACACTATGAAAGCCGTGTTAAAACTGTGGTGCTACTGTTATCAGCTTAACGCACTTTCGTACGTTGGAACCATGTACTTGATGTTAATAAAAGCGTCGTCGCCTCCCGTTCGTTCCAACAACTCCAGCGTTTCGATGATCACTTCACCGAGATCTTGCAAACGCTGCTGTCGGAAGTCGATTTCATCTCCGAGATTTCGGCGTTTGCTCTTGAACAGGTTCAGTATTGGCATTACTTGTCGGTAGTATGGTATTAGCAACGGGCCCACGCCAGGTGTCTGTGTGATCTGCTGCAGCAGTAGCAGCGCGTCTCGCAGTGCTCCATCATCACGAGTCTCCAAGTTCGTGCGAAGTGCCGGTATTACGCGGTGCAGACACTCGACAAGTTTGCTCGGGTGTCTCTGTGCAAAGGCAGCTAGCTGAAAGGCACCTTCACGTGCCAAAAAGCTGAACGGGAAAGCTTTCTCGCGCATACCGTCAACAAACAGCGGGAAGTACTTGCTGAAGTCCAGGTCCTCCAAAGGTGTCGTCCAGCGCAGACCGGACTTCCCGCCACCTTTGCCACCTTCAATCATGATAGGTAGTTCATTGCGTGCGTAGGCCTGAGGAAACATTGATGCAGGTGCCCCACGCCTCTTGAAGGCTCCTGCTACAGGTGGAAGAGCCTCTTGAGCAAGCTGGGTGCTGTGTTTAGTGCTTTGCACATGACGGTCAATGACTGAGCGTGTAGGTGATGGAAGTTGGAGGTCCGACATGACCTGGCCCCTCTCCATCTCAAACGAAATTGGGCGCGTGTTGAGTGCAGGCTCCGACTTTGACGATAGTTTAGGCAATCGCTGTGGCTTCTTGGAATAATGGTGCTGCCCTCCCTGTGGCTTTCCTGACCGACACAACACCCCCACCGCCACAGCCCTCTGGTCGTCCTGTAGCCGGTGCTTCATTTTTACTTCGAGAATGCCGGCTAGAAACAACCAAAAATGAACTTCGAATGAATACTGCTTTCAAATAACACATCGTCCGGGGGCATACAAGCGTACCATTGCGCTGTCGTGGGTGCGATGAAGACGCGATGCTCTTCGGGCCCGTGGAAAGCGGCGCGAGTTCCTTTTTCATGATCGCCGTCGTGAATTAAGCTGATGAATCCCTCCGAGATATCGACAGTATGCACATCCCACCACGAGGCCTGGCCGTCTTGCCTAATATACACACGAGTTGCAGACGACACTCGCCGATGCAAAAATAGCTCAACGCTTGCAACCGCCGCCGCGAGGAACTCTTCTCCTCTTTTGCGCTGTTTTGCAACACCGCAAAAACTCGCTCAAGACCACCAGGCTCCAACCCACGCACGCGAACTGCTGGTAGCATGCGCGTCTTCATCACGGACTTAGGATCGTCACTATCGACGGAGTTGGCACGCAATTGTCAAGACGCCGGGCTTGAAGTCGTTGGTACGGCCGCTCGGGCTGGGAAATCCGAACTGACAGCGCTCAAACGTCAACTGCTAAGCCACCCTGGTAGCGACATTGCTGGAGCGGTCAAGGACCCCGTCGTACTGCAAACCGACGCGGTAGCATGGCGTCGTCTTGTGCAGCAAGCCGACGTAGTCGTGGTCACCTCTCTGGCTGCCGACCCGAAGCTGGCCATGGAAACGCTCAAGGCCTTCGAGAAGAGAGGCGCGGCCACCAAGGGAGATGAGGAAGCAAACGAAGACGAGGGTGGTGAGACCGTCAAACGTTTCATCGCCGTGTCATCCGTGCTCTCATGGAGCAAGAATGCACCATTCGCAGCCTCGGGGGCCGGTTCAGGCCACGCGGAAGATGACTTCAAGTCGCGACGACCAGCGCGCAAATATGCAGAGCTTAAAACTGCTGAGACCCAGATCTTGAGTGCACACCGGACCGGAGAACTGGAAACCTGCATTGTCGGAGCAGGACTCATTTACGGTGGCGCTCAGTCACAGTTGCAGCTGATCTTTCGCGAGGCTTGGTTGCATCCGGATCGACCCCTACTGGTGCCAAGTCTCGCCACCCAAGCTCAGCCAACCAGTCAAGGCCGAAATCTGCTCCCCATGATCAGTCTGCACGATCTGGCGTTGCTAGTTTTCCGTGTGGCAGCTTCGCCGTCGCCGCCTCCGAAGAAATACTTGCTCGCAGTCGACAAGGCTAGTGGGAGCACGACCCTGCGTGACGTCTGCCGTGGAGTCAGCACATTGCTCGCTTCAGGACGCGTACGCGACCGCGACGGCTCCGCTCGTGCCGCTGACGCACAAGCGGACGCACTACTCTTGGACGAAGAAGAGGAACTCGTGACGCCACTTCAGCTGCACTTGCGCTTCGACACGTCCGCTGGAGCGATACATTCGTTAGTGGCTCCTGAAGAGTGGCGCCACTATTCACGCGGACTGCTGGGAAACCTGGCCTTCTTCGTAGATGACTTCATCGAGTCCATGGACCTGCGTCCACTGCGCACCATCGTCCTGGGAGCACCTCGTGCGGGCAAAACCTTGCTCAGTCGAAAGCTTGCGAAAGATTATTACTTACCGTATCTGTCTCCGACAACTTTGCTGCACGAGCTATTTGCACCCGAGAATGATGCCACGCATTCGCCTCCACTCAAGACCAGCCAACTTGATCCAGGGACTGACGGGGGGCAGCAAGATATCAAAGCTTTGGATGTTGCGGAAACGCTAAGGCTGCGTGGAGAGCTGCACCAGTGGGCTCCAACTGCACGCGGCCCAAGTGAAAATATCCCAGAGAATGCATTGGTCGCATTGCTGCGCTGGAAGCTACGGAGTGCTGCGTGCCGCAACCAAGGCTACGTGCTGGATGGGCTTCCGATCTCAGCAGCTCAGGCGGAACAAATCTTCGTGCACGAGCCCAACACCGATGATGGTAACCTCGAGGCAGAAGAAAACGAAAACAGCAATCCAATTGATGGGGCTGACGATAGTGAGGCAGCAAGCGGTGACGAGAATGCTGATGGTGGAGCTGCCGCCCCGGCGGCTGTGGACGTTGAAGCGCTGCTGGCACGTTTGAGGCCCCGACGGCACGTTGAAGTGCCAAACCGAGTGATGGTGCTACAAGTCCCTCAGGCATTGCTGGAAATACGCGCGCAAGCGCTGTCAGAAGCTGAGGCCGAGCAGACTGAAAACACTCAAGACGCATTCGCCCGGCGTTTCGATGAGTTTGAAGGCAACATTGAAGCTCTGGAGGCATTCTTCGAGAAGCAGAAGCCTCACTTCGAGGCACCGGAGCCGAAGATGATCGCTGTAGATGGCGTGGAAGTGCTGGAGATCACTCTGCGGGACGAACACGGATACCGCGACGAATCTTCTTTTACTGCTCCCATCCAGCGCTACATGGAACAAGGAGGTCGAGCGCCACGCAACTTTCATCCCACGCGGGCAGAACTGCTCGAGCAACGCCGTGCGGCAATGAAACAAGCTCGTGAGGCAGTGTTTCGTTCTGCGCAGCAAACCCGCGAGCAGGACGCGCAAGATGAGGCGGTCCAGCAGGCGAAACTCGCTCGGGAACGTGCGCGCCTCGAGCTTCTGCAACGGGAAGAGGCAGAGTTGCTTGAAACGCGTGCTAAACCACTGAGGACGTACCTCATGGACACGGTGTTGCCAGCTCTGACCGAAGGAATGCTGGAAGTTGTGAAGGTGCAACCCACCGATCCAATTGATTATCTGGCAGAGTTCCTCTTTCGCAAAGGCCAAGAGCTAGATGATGAGATTAAAGAAGCTTAGGAGGAAATCCGCTGCTTGAATGAAGTGCTTTCGTTACACCGCAGATTACTTGCGAGGTCGTGAGCTTTCGCCTCCACTGCGGTCATTGTATCCTTCACGGCCTCTAATGGAGTGCATGCGCTGTTCACGAGAGTTGCCATCATAAGCACCACCATGTCCAAATTCCCGAGAGCCCCGTCGCTCCTTGTACCAATCGCCGCGGCCACCGCCAAGTCCACGACCAGGCGGAGAAGCCCTGGGCCGCGAACCTGATATTTGCTTAGACGAGTCGCGATCGGGCCGACTAGAGCGATACTGCGTGGCAGAGCCCGTTGAGCGATCGCGTGAATTATCCGAGAAGCTATCCCGTCTGGAGTGTGCGCTCGCGTTGTGGGATTCCTGCTGCCAGCGTCTGGAAGGAGACTTGGCACGCTGCGGTGCTCTTCTGTTATCGCCTCCATCCGAAGCCCCCAATGGACTAGAAGGCGCAGCCACGGAGCCGCTCCTGATGTATGCATCCTCTTGTACTCCTGGGCCACATCCAGTCGTCTCATCGCCCATGTGTCTGTCTTGACCACTGGTTGGCGATCGACGCGGGGAACAAGGTAACATTCGAGCTCGCTTCCGTGCGGGTGTGTCTGGGTGAGTGTGAAAGATACTGCTATCGTTTCCGTTGACGCCATTAGGTCTTGCACGCTTGTGTGCCACTGATGGCTTCGTATCACTTTGTTTAAGTGCTCCAGACATAGCTCTGCTTTCTTGGCCAGAGGAATCATAGTGTTGACTATGAAACGATTTGGACCTTGAGCGGGATCGCGATCTACGCGCCAACAGCGCACGCGATCGCTTGTTTCCACTGACGGACGGCCCGTATTGAGCCTCCCCCCTAGGCCATGGTGCTGGAGGTGGCGGCGCACTATGATCGTATCTGGAGAACCGATCAGATTTTGAAGCTGGTTGCCGCTCTCGTCGCCACGATGGCGTGTTACGCGCGCTGCCATTTTGAGACGAAAGAGGGGATGGTTCGGGAGCACTTCGCTCACTAGAGCAAGAGCGACGTGGAGCTCGTTGTAGATTCGGCCTAGAGGCTGGGGAAGAACTTATTTTAATCTTCGCACCAGCTTTCAACTTCAATTGAATCTGCAGCGGTTGCCCAAGGTCGTCACGAAAGATATCCGATGCTCGCTCAGCGTCCTCGCGGTTGTAGTAGTGCAGGTACACAGTTCCCGGCTGGTTTCTTATGAGTTTCTGCCAGTTTTCGCGAGGGATTTCGCACCGTGGCACCGCCTTCTTGAATGTGTATCGCTTGCTCAATGTAGCTGCGAACTCCTCGCGATCGCGATCCTGATTGAAGCGGATCCCAGTGGACTTGCGCTCGAAACGCACATTTCGGGCTATTAGCGTAATCCAGCCGCGCAAAATCTGCGGCACAAACACCGTGCCATACATTTTTCGCTGAAAAAACTCCCTGTCCTCAGGCCGCTCAAAGTGCAACTCCTCGTAACAGTTTATCTTGCGAGCATCAAGATCATTTTCACCACATTCATCGATGCTTGAACTTGATGTTCCTTTTGCATTCGAAACCAAGCGCGATACACCAAAAAACGAATCCGTGTACGATTCCCGGTTCAATGCCATTTCGCGTTTCGTAGCGCAGCTTAAACGAGCAATAAGATCAGGTAGAAGTTTCCCAGCGACATCATAGACTTCATATCCCACCATCCGTGTTGCTGACCCCTTCCTGCTGCTCTTAATGTCAGGAGCCTGGGTTGCCAGTTCTGCCGCTGCCATTAAGATGGAATTGCGCTTTCTGGACAGGCGCATTAAAGCTCGGTCTTGCGTTGAAAGCAATGCACTTTTCACTGGCACCGAATTTTTTGTTCGCTTCCGCTGAGGACGAATGGATTTGGCATTTGGCAACGTTGGGCTGGATTCAGGAGACGGCAACGGCAGCATTGCGACGGCCGCAGGTGGATCCAATGAGCGCTTAGCTACACCTGGTCGAGGTACTGCGCTGTCTATTCGTTCCTTCTGGGCAACCACCTTGGATCCAGCGATGTCAGTCTTCGCAAACGTCCGCTTTGGGATCACGAATGACTCAGCACGTGGTGAAGGCGCATTTGATGTTCCTTCCTTCGGCGTTTTTCTGGGGATTGGCATCATGTCGAGCAGCAATTCCTCCTTTTTTCCCCCGTTGATTTTCTTGCCATCATCAGTTCTTACCGTAGGTGAACCTGCTTGCCTTGCTTCATAGCCTTCATTTTTCATCTGCTCAGCTGTGCCTTCAATTTCAACAGGTGACTCCGTTTTAACCTGTTCTTCAGGCTTCGATGGCTTAACCAGCGCGTCACCGAAGGTCGAAGCAGGCGATCGCTTTGTTGTATCTGCGTCTTCGGGCATATCTTGGGTTGTGCATTCGCTTTTGGCGCCCTCAGAGATATTGACTTCCGCTTTCACGCTGGTTTCAGTTGTCGCTGGTGTAGAATATGTCCCTTTAATGGCTGCATAGGACTCCCCAACACTACCTTCTGGCTTAACCGGCGTATTTCTTGTGGCCGCAGAAGAACCCCCTTCTTTGTTTTCCAGTTTTACTGACTCAGGGGACGCCACCAATCCTTCCATCTTGATGTCTTCGTGCTTCCGTAGCTCCACAGGAACGGCCTTAGCCCCTGCACTAGAGTTCCCTTCGCTTTCGTCGTCACGATCAGGTTGCACTGAGGCGGAAACTTTGTCTTCGTCGACAGTAGGAGAGTCGGTCTGTTCAGTTTTGCTGTCCTCTTTCTTTAAAGCAGCAGCTCTGCGCTTACGCTTCGCAGACTTGTCTGCTGTGCCCTTGTCAGCTCCAGCACGCGATCGTGGTCGTCGTCGGGGCTTCCCCTCATCCTCGACATCAGCCTCCGCCCCAGTTGAAACCTTTTGAGCATCACGCACCGCTCGAATCGCTCGCATACGATTCCTTTCCTTCTCCCTGAACACCTCAGCCGACTCCTGCCGCTTAAGCTTGAAGGCAGCCATTTTGCCATGTTCTCCGTTGGTCACTCGGAGGGCGTGCAACTTTTGCACCCGCTGCTCCCTCAGGGCGGCCGCTTTGCCTTTTGTTGAGTCCACACGCGGCTCCGCCTTGTTTGAGTCCTTGGCCCCCACCTCCATAGATCGTTTGCGTCGCGTCTTCACGGATTTCTTCGCCCGTCTACGTTTCCTCTCCTTTGCATCACCGCTGCCTTCTGACGACGCGTCATCGCTGCCGCTGTCCCCCTCCTGCAGTCGCAGCCGCTTCTTCTTGACGCGTCTCCTGCTGCCCGCCCCCTCCTCCTTCTCTGGCTTCTTCCTCTCCGCCTTCTTTGGCGTCGCCTCCGTCGGCTGCGACGAGGAGTCTGACGAGTCGTCGTCGTCCAGCGCACCTTGCAGACGCTTGAGCCATGGCAGGCTCTTCTTCACGAGCAACACCTCGGACTTAGCCTCGACCTCTGCCATGACAGGACGTGGACGCCAACTGAGACCATGTAAATAAAAGCTTAATTTTAGAGATTTTTTATGACATATATAAATTTAGAGACCTGTTTGAAATCGGATTTGCCAACAAGGGTGCGTTGCTTTGGCTGGGAGAGAAAAAAAAGCGTAAGGCGCTGCATCGCTGAAACTGTTATTTACTCTTATCTCGTTAATACTCATCAAACCACTTGATTGTGTAGACATTGGGACGGAATCTGCATCGTTGACACTATTCTTTACTCTTCCACAACCCGTTCTTATCGATTTCGATTAACCTCTTGATTGTAAGACGTAACTTCAGCAGCTTGTTACGGCGGTACTCGGATGTAGTTGTGAGGGGCAAACAGGTCAATCAGCTGTTTGGACGCGAGTAGTTCCAACACACAGGCCCATACTTGCTTTTCTTTTCGCTGAGGTACATTGATGTCACTTTGTTCTCTCCTAACGACTTCCTAAGCCCGTTCCTGTGGCTGTCCCCACGCCGGTTCCAGTCAGTTCGCCCGGTCCAAGATTACGCTCCCCCACTACTTGCCGACGTCTCTAGCGCTCGCCGGTCACGATGCCGCGTTGCATCATGTCCTGAGTACATTCGCTCCACTGGGCGAAGTCTTCTGCCATGCAGCGGATGACTTTATCCCAGTCTAGCAGATCAGCTTCGTCCCTCGATATGGATTTGTGTACTTCTCTGCGAGCATAATGGCCATTGTTGCGTTTTCAAAGACCCATTTGGGTTGTGAGCCTTCGAGCAAAAGTGCAATTCCTTTTCGAGTTGCACCTTGAGCTTGCCCCACTGTTTATATGCAAGCTAGTTCGACGAGGTATTGTTGATCAACTTTGGAGCCGAGATGGCTCTGCAACGCTGTTGCTGCTCATTCTGGCAAGGTTAGCCACTCCGACAAAAGCTGTGTAAATGTGTAGCGGATTTAATGTTGTGCGAAAGTTTACTGAGATACAAGCAACGTTTTTTGGACGAATCAATCTGTGTGAGGCTGTCCATAAAGCTCTCTAGCTGTCCTCCCAGGATAAGTTTGCTACATGTAATGATCGCCACAAAGGATGCTAGGAATTGCGAACAGTAAAGCACTTCCATCTTCCTCCTCAGCCAGGTCCTTGGACTTGACGCAGCGCCAAGCACTTTAGGAAGTGAAAGCAGAGGTCCTCGAGGACGAGCAATGACTTTGTCCTGCGTTAGCTACTGGATTTTCATCAACAGAGGAGCCAGGTGGACAACAGAAGATCGTCAAGATCAAGAGCAACAAACAGGAATTTGGCGTTGCGTCAAGTCCAACGGGCCTAGAGCGAAGAACGGGCATCGTCGGATTTCCCCTCTGTATTAGGGGGCAGCAGTGTCGATCCTCTCGTGCCATTGGCATCTTCATGCATAAACGCCGGCTCAGAGGAGTCCTGAGAGGACTGTTTTGCCCGCCGTGCTCGTAGCTCACTCTTTTTCTTCGCCATTTCATCACGCAGCTGAAGTCGCTTCAACTTGAGAGCAGTCAGCTTCTCGTGGACTCCAATAGCCAATCGGCTAGAGTGCAACTTCCGCATACGCCGCTGCCGGGCGGCCGTTGCCTGAACATTTGACAGGGCTACTGGTGGCGCTACCTTTATCGACTTGTTCTGTTCTTCTTTGTCGCTTCTGGAATGAGGGTGCTGCACCGCGTTACGGCCCTTGTCCGCATTTTTGTTTTCGGGGTCTGTATTAAACACTTGACAACTCTTTTGACCAATGTTCACCTTGTCTGAGCTTCGGCGAACAGAGGCGTACATTGCTTCTTCAGTATCGCTGCCTCGTCCGCGCTCCTCCTGCATCTGGCGGCACCACTTGACGCATTTAGTGCTCTCACTTGCTGCCACCTTCTCGAACATTGCTGTTTTATCCTGCACCGTTGATTCCTTATCGCTCTCGTCGTCAAGGGTTGTTTTCAGGCGCTCGAGCCATTGCTGGTTTTGCCACTGCCAGTCAGAGTCGGATGAGTTGATACGTCGCTCGTTGCATGCCACCGGCTGCGCGGATTCAGAGCAGCCATCAATATACTGCTCAAAACGCTCAAGTCGCTGCGGTGTCTTCTTCAATGATCGATCCGAGTTCGCCTCGGACACTGGCACAGCAACCACAGTAGGATTCTCAAATCGATACGATGAAAGCGTTGAGACTTCTGACCGAATATCGACTTCAGCTTTAATTGCCAGGGTGGAAGCTCGTTTTGCCTGCCGCTCACGAATACGGTTCCTCTCTTTCTCTTTTACGATCTCAGAGGATTGTCGTCGCTTCAGCTTGAGCGCAATAAGCTTGTCGTGTTGCCCAGTAGTTATTCGGTGAGCGCGCAACTTCTGCATACGCCGCTGTCGAGCGGCCCTAACCTGGACCTTTGACAGGTCTCCTCCAACCCTTTCCGACGCTATTGCCTGAGCCTTATCAGCTGGTTTGCTTTTCAATCGTGCGTTTTTCTCCAAGTTCTTGTCCGTCCTCACATTTTCTAATCTCCACCCCCACGCGTTTTCTCCCTCGCTGTTTGTCTCGCACATTAGCTGACCCTTTCCTGCGGGCTGATTGCTGGCTAACTGTCGCCAAACAGAGCGACATTTCGCGTTGCAGTCTTCACCGCGTTCTTCCTGCACCCGACGGCGCATTTTCCCGCGTCTTGTGCTCGGCGTGGCCAATCAAATGTGAAGGTCGTTTCTTTTACAGATCCACGCTGATGTGCCTCAGCTTAGTGGTGCCTTGCGGACTCACCAGACTCCTGTGCTTCGCGCCGCCCTCGACTTCGGCGAGACTACAAAGGAAGTTGACCCAGATTAGCGCCGAAGGGAGTGATAGTAGACACAATGCACACGTACCAAAGCCTGCATGAGCTCCTGTTCGCGCTGTTGCAGCTGCTGCACTTGCTGCCTCAATTGCATCATCTCGTTGCTAGGACTGCTCTTGCCCGGCGAAATGCTCTGCTGTTTTTGACTCTGCTGCCCTTGACTTTGTTGGAGGGCCCAGTTCTCAGCTTCTACCTGCTTTAGTCTCTGTTCAGCTGCCGAGGCCCGTTGTGTTAGCTTCTCGTGGTCGTCCTGAAGCGCGTATAGCTGGTTGTGTTGCGAGGTTGGAAGACGGGAAGGTGACATACAGGACAGCGAAGGCTTCGACGAAGCACGGGAGGTTGGGGATACGTTGTTCAACGGAAGTAGGCGCAAGCCAGACAGCATGGACGCTAGACTGGGCTGTCGCTGGAGCTGGTTAGTCGTCTGGCTTGTCATCGGCCCTGCAAGCTGTAGCCGAAGACGGAGAGCATCGTTTTCTGTACGAAGTACATGGTTTTCGTGCCGCAGGTTACTGAGCTCTAATTCAATGGGATCCACTTGAACTGCAGGCTGATTGCGGATGTTCTTGGCGCGCGTGGCATAGTTGAGCGTGCTTAGCGTGTCCTCCAGTGCCGCAGCTGACGGAGATACACAAGCGATCATGAGCGTCAAACTTTGGCCTCCGAGCGAATCCATCAGCAGTTTGGTTAGTTTACTGTCGCGATATGGTATGAAATGGCCGGTGCTCCCTGTGCTGGCATTTCCTCCAGATGAGGATGCTGCCAATGCCGATATAACTTTCCCTAGGGTAAGAAGACTACGGTTGATGTTGCTCGTTTCCTCAACATTGCTAGATCTTGTCTCCTTGAGCCTTTCACTCCCAGCAAGATCGACAAAACTCAGTTTCCCGTATCTGGTGACACCATAGCTGTTGCCGCTGTCCGACTCGCGCGTCTCGGTGCGATCCACATGAACAGTTAGCAGCGAGTGACTGCGGCTTGAGTCGGCATTCATACCGTGTGATGTCACGTGACGATTCCGGTGGCCTTCGTCAACGACAGCCAACACATCAGAGAGCGAATCGCAACGCACGACAAGAAGGTCCTGCACGTAGAATCCGGCGCGTGCGTTCCATCGCACGTTCAACGCGCCCGAGCCCGGGTTTAGCAAATCGAACACCTGCTCGTTGTAAATCTCGCAATACGAAGCACGAACCACAGTCTTTACCTCGATGGGTGCTTGCTCTAAAAGCATAAAGAGATGCTTGAGTGCTCGCGGAATCAGCCCGTCGGAGAGTTCCATTGCATTGTTGTTGGAGGCCCCCATTCGCTCCTCTCGGGACGCCGTGCCTGTTAGTAGCTCGTCAAGACCCGACATGCTGAACGTTTTGCCTGATCCTGTCTGGCCGTAAGCAAAAACAGTGGCGAGATACCCTTCCACCACCGACTCAAGCAGCGGAACCACCCCGCATGCGCGAAAGAACTGCCCCTGTGAAAGCTCCTCCGACGCGCACAAATCGAACTGGAAGCTACGAACGAGCTCACGTGCTGACCCCGAATTGTTGTTGCTGCTGCCACTCGCAGAGGACACCACCTGGAGCGTGGTGGACTCCTTCGGTGGAAAGCGCACCAGCGACAGATCTCCTCTTGCGCGCTCGGTTGCGTTCATAGGTCGGCATCGCACCACCACTCGCACGGTATCCGCAGGTCTCTTAGGCTCATGGCCGATATCTTCTTGACCCACCTCTCGAATCACCGATAGGTCTGCGCCGAGTCGGCGTGGGCTCCTGTCCGGGCGAGGCGACGGACCGTCAAGCGTTCGCGAGAGCTGCACTGGCGGAAGTCCCTGGGCCACGCGACGTGGCACTGCCACGCACCCCGGTGATCGAAGACGGCGCGCTCGTCGGGCTCCCGAGGGTGGCGCGGCGGCGATCATAGAATACGAGACCGGCCAAGTCCGCAAATACATGCATAACGCTTCAACATACCCAATTGTGGGCCAGTATTATAGTATTTGTATTCCTTGAAAATCGGGGAATAAAAGCACCATGCTCGGATTTATGCAAATAGTACTTGATTCAGGTACATGTAAATTTCTCACGAAGAAGGCGATTCAGATACATGAAAGTACTACTTGTTTCAAATAAATAAATTGATATTACAGGAGTATAAAACTCAGATTCAATTATTTAGTTTCAAAAAATAGGGAAGTTCCAAAAGGGGACTCTAATCGAAAAACGTTTTAAATTATTGAGTCCCCTTTCCAAATGTTTTTCGATTCGAATCCCTTTTGAAATAACTCCTTTTCTTGAATCTGAGTTTTGCATAATATGCAAAACGAATATATTATATTCTTAAATATTGTAAAACTGATTTCATGGTATACTATTACTATTCGGAAGTGTATTATTGGATAGTGCTATTTTCCTTGGTGACACGCGGCGCAATTCTGGATCGATCCTCGACCGCACAATCTGTCTTCATGGCGCTCCGCTCCCTTCTCTCGGCGTTGTGCCTTGCGCTGGCGCTGGCTGCCGCCCAGGGCGCGCGCACTGCTGTGGTGCTTGAATCGGCGGATCTGCAGAAGACGCACTCCAAGTTCTTCAAGCTGCTCGAAGGTGCGACGGTAATGGTAAACATAAAGCGCATCCGGAACTACGTCTGCTGACTCTCTCCCTTCCGTACGCCTGCGTATGTGCGTATTTGCAGCCCGCGGTCATGAGCTGAGCTTCTTCGCCGGCGAGGAGGAGCAGCCGATGGAGCTGGAGCGCTTCGGGGAGCGTGCGTACGAGAACCTGGTGCTGTTCACGCCCCAGAAGGCTCTGGGCTCCCTGCGCAAGTCCGATCTGCTGCACTTCGTGGAGGAGGGCGGCAACGTGCTGCTCTCGGCCAGCAAGAAGCTCACCAAGGTGCAGCGTGAGTTCGCGCTCGAGTGCGGCGTCGAGTTCGAGAAGAAGGGCAACGTGGTGCTGGACCATGTCAACCCCATCGCGGACGACGACGACATCTACAACTCGGTAATCGCCGCCAAGGACTTCGTGACCTCTGAGCGTGTGGTTGGCTCGCTGGCCTCCAAGCCCAAGCCCGTTGCCTTCTCCGGCGTGGGCATGTCGCTCGAGCCCAACAACATTCTGGCCTTCCACGCGCTCATGGCACCGGCCACCGCATATTCGGCCAACCCGGTGAAGCCCATCACAGACAAGGTGGTGTCCAGCGACCTGCTCTTCGGCAACGAGATCGGCCTCGTGACTGCCGTGCAGGGTCGCAACAATGCGCGCCTCATCTTCGCTGGTTCGCTCGACCTCTTCAGCGACAAGTACATGGACAACAAATACTTCGCCAACGCCGAGTTCGCCGACGCCGTAACCAAGTGGGGCTTCCAGGAGAGCGGCGTGCTGCGCATGACCAACGTAAAGCACCACCGCGAGGACGGCTCACAGCCGGCGAAGATGCTCAGCGACGCGAACCGTGACGACCAGCCGATCACGTTGTACCCGGACGCCGAAGTGGCGCGTGACTCGCTTGTGTACCGTGTGAAGGACAATCTCACGTACTCCCTGGACCTGCACGAGCTCAAGAACAGAAAGTGGGTACCGTACAAGGCCGACGACGTGCAGCTCGAGTTCGTCATGCTGGACCCACACGTACGTACTACGCTGACCCACGACAACAAGGGCCACTTCTCGGTGACGTTCCAGTCGCCCGACGTGTATGGTATCTTCCTCTTCCGTGTGATGTACCGCCGTCTGGGTCTGTCTACCATCTACACGACTACGCAGGTTTCGCTGCGCCCGTTCAAGCACGATGAGTACGAGCGCTTCATCCCCGCAGCGTACCCGTACTACGCCTCGGCCTTCTCGATGATGACTGGTGTGTTCCTGTTCAGCGTGTACTTCCTGTTCTACGATGGCAAGCAGTAAGAAAGCGGACCCAGACACGAGCCTTAGCAAAAGGAATACTCCTGGCTAGATAATGTGGTGGTAGTGAAACAACCCGAATGAACGAGAACGTCAACGCATCAACGAAGTATTTCGTAAAGGGGCATTTAATCTAACTACTTGCAAAACTCAAAGTGCTTATAACTTGGCATCCCAGCATGACTCCGACGCCTAAGCCAGCTGCTCCTTGAGCGGCGCCGGAACTACTAGCTCGGGACCGGTGTGGGGCACATCGAAGCGTTGCCTTCGCGCTTCAGGAGCCGTCGAGTGGATCCTTGCCGTTTTCTGGAGCTTCTCGGGGCTCATTTCGCGAGATGCAACACTGTGCGCATCAGAGTCCGACTCCGTGACACCCGAGTATGTATCAAGGGCAGCCGCCAGTGCTCGGGGGCCACGGCTACGATATTGATGCGGGCGCTTGGAGCCCAGGACGCTACCCTTCTTGCTCGAACTCGAGTGCATGTAGACACGCTGTAGACTATGGAGGGATTCTTCCGCCAGGGCTTGATGCTCCGGGGCCACTTCAACATTACGCACGTACGTTGAGCTCCCCAGCTTCTTCGGGATCGGGATCTCCGCGATGGTCTCGCTCGCGAGCTTCTTCGAGATGCGCATGGGATTGCAGCACAGGCGTGACGATAGAAAAGCTCGGAGTGTTGTGCCTTCTGCAACATCCAGCACGCCCTTAAAGAAGGAGTCGATAAGTGCCGCTGCGTACACTTCTTCATCGTGAGACCAGGGACCGCTGCGCCGAAAAGAGCGCACGGGGCTTGCACTGGGCGTACTGGCCACGCTGGCTGTTCCCGTGCTAGACACACTGGCAGTGCTGGCCTTCCGCTCGCGCTTTACTGGTGTGGCTACTGGAGGAGGGACGTTCTTATGGGCCTCTTCATGAGCTAGACGCAGCTCAGAGATGCAGCTTTCCACTTCAAAGATCTCCTCAGAGAAGTCGTCATCGTCCGAGCTGTCTGGCGAGGCATCGCTTACAGCTGCTGCTACCTTGCGCACGTACGTGATGGAGCCGACGTTGTTAGGAAATTTGCGTTCGCCCATGCGCTGCGGTGCGAGCTTCATGGACAATTGCTTCGGCGTGCAGCCCAGCTGTAGGCACAGGTAGTTTACGAGCTTGGTGCCTTCCAGCAGGTCCAGAGATCCGGCCATAAAGTACTCGAACATTGTGGTGACAAACTGCTCTTCTTCCGGTGACTCGAAACCTGTGCGGATGATCGTAGGCTTGCCGCGCTTTGGTTTGAATTCATGACGTACTGCCTTTTTCTTGCGCTCATGCGCCGTCGACTTGGAGCGAAGACGAAGCGCATGACCGTCCTCGTCATCTTCATCCAGCTTGAACAGCCTGCGCTGTCGCGGGTGGCTGTCACCTTCTTCCTCGTCGTGGTGGCGGCTGTTCAACAGCCCGGAGCGGAAGCTGGCCTCTCGAAGTTCTTCTAGCTCCCGCTCAACTTCCTGCCGTATCTCGTCGCTTGGGGGAGGGTCAGCGGCTACAAATACCGAGGCTCCAACCTTCTTTGGGATTTTCCGACCAGCCAGCGACGCTGTTCCTAGCTTCATCGAGACGCGGCGACGGTTGCAGCACAGCTTCTCTGCCAGGAACTTGCGGAGCGTCAAGCCCTCCGGCAAGTCCAGCAGTCCTTCGAGGAAGAACGACACGAGGGCTGCAGCGTACTCCTCTTCGGCGCGAGACCAGACTCCGCTGCGCAGATACTGCGGCGTGTCAAATGTGGAGGGCGACGACGTCTTTGGACGGCGCTTGATGATGGCGTCGGCCTGGACCAGCAGGTCCAGCTTGGACAAGTTGTCCTCCTCCCTGACAGAGGAAGAGGGCTTCTGCTCCTGGGCTGTTCTCGTTTTGGTTTCCATTCCGTCGTCCAGCGAGGGGCGGGATGACTTAAGACGCCCCCGCTCTTCCTGCTTGCACTCCTGCTTCTGTCTGTAATCCTGCTGAGCGTAGTACGGCGCCGGCCTGGCGTCACCTCTGCCGCGCACGCCGACCTGCGAGGCCGCGGGCGAGTCGGCCGACGGCTGCTGGAAGTCCTGGAGGATCGCCACGGCGCACTGGAGCTCATCGGCGCTCCACTTGCTGTTGGGCTCGCGCTCCTGGCGATGGGGAGGGGCGGGCGGCGCGGCCGGCTCCTCGAGGGCGGGGCTGAGTATCATAGAGAGATCCATGGCCTACTGCCGGATGCCTGCTTGTCTGGTCGGGCGCTACTGCTAAACTGGCACTGAGGAGCGTCCGTGGTTTCTGCGCTGGCCCTCGCGGAACAACCCACCAACCACAGCAACCTGCCCCCTCTCTGATGGCGACAACACACAGCAGGTATAGCTGTACGTGCGTGTGTCGCGTCACGGTTTATCTTGGATTTTGTAAGAGGTTGCACCTTGCAACCCCGTGCAAATTCCAGTTTTACGCCGAAAAGGACACTGGACTGCACGCATGTACACAAGCTGGGGCTCTTCCCAAGCAAAAGGATGGAGACATGCGCTGCAAGGGATTGCGTGCATCACTGGCAGACTGTGCTTACCGCCTCTGCTGAGTGCCGAAGGCAGCTCCACTGGAGCCTCAGGGGAATCGCGTCGGGCAAAGACGGGAAAAAGTGAGGTCTCGTACAAGGCAACAGTACATCGCGGATAGGGTTCAGCAGACGCCATGCTCTTTGGCTGCAGTCCAAGTATTCAAGTATTCAGCGCCTGCCGCCCACGAGCTCTTCGTGCGCTGGGCGATACGGAAGCCAGGGGGCACACGATTTCTTCGGCATGCGAATTGGTAGCGATCACTCAGGGGCCACTGTCACACGCACTTAACTATTACAGGTTGTAGTTGCCCGCAACTTGGTCCCTCAGTGTGCATGTCCAAGTTTGTAAGCGTATAGAGATAATAGGATTTGCGGTTCCTCGAGTGGAGACCAGCTTGGTCCGAGGCCCCGCGAGGCGCCGTTCATTGCACTGGGCTTGACGACACGTTCACGTCGGAGATATCCTAGATCTTTAAAAATTGCCGTCGCGGTCGTGAGGATCTCTAAGGGGGTGGATATTGATATGCCGCGGATACTTGAGCAAGTAGCGCGCTACGATGCCAGGACTGAATTCTTCGGCCACATGTGGCCCACGGCCGATCATCAGAGGATCGACCCAAGCAGAGGAATCCTCTGCTTGACGTCGTTGCAGTCCTGATTTTGCGACGAAAACTCTATCACGCATCGAACGAGCCGACGAACTGTTGTGACTCGCAATTGAGAGCGCTATAAAGTCTTGCTTGCAGTCTGCCGCATGCTCCAAGCAAGGAGCGCGACCGGCCGCGCTCACTCCTTGCTTTACATTCCTGCGATAGCAAGATTCGTCGAAGCTACGAACTGTCGAAGCACCCTTGGACGAGAATGCAAGTTACCATATTCGCTTGTGCTAGCTTTGCGGAGCTCGCAAAGACAAAGGCAGGCAGTGATCCTTGGTGGCGAATGTCAAACGCGCATACGGCAAGCGACACAGCATGTCACAGGGGTAGGTAGCAGATCCTACAAGATCGACATGCAGCAGTGCTTCGCCGAAGGCTTCCTTGCCAAGGCCCAACAAGTCTCACAGCATGTTCAACATGATGTGAGATTTTACAATACATGTAGCACAATTGCTATATGCTGAGGCAACGGCGGCATCAATGGTCTCCGTATTGGAAAGCCGTTCGGAGTTGACCTTGCTGCTTCGCTGACTCGGTGGTCCAGCCAGCACCAGATATTTGTCGCTCGCAAATTAATGATATCCGCCGCGGGCTGTTTGGATGAGAGCTCAAAATGTTGAAAACGAGAACCAATTGGAACATGTGTAAATCTGCGAATTTTTAATGGATCGATGTTGTAGCGCCAGTCCTGCTCTGCCTCACGGCATTCAAGTCGCAGCACTGCAATCACCTCAGGCTCTCCAACCCTTTATAATGCAATCGTCAGCAGCCTTACGCACAAGCTCCGGGTCCGCCCCACCCGAAGCGCGGCCGAGTTCTCAGTTCAGGTGTACATGGGATATATGCCCTTAACAGGCGTTGCCTGTAAGAAGGGGGAGAAAAGAAGCAAATTTGGTGGAAAGTGAAAGAACAGGTAAATCCGACACTACTAGTTCCATGCCGTACCTGGTATGAATCAACAGCTTAGAATCTTAAACCTACTCAATTGCCCTTAGAAAGAGGCTCCGAGGACTATAGCTCTTGTCAGCGCCGTCGCAACAGCGCGCCTCTACTGTGTGTTTGTTGGGTCTTTTCAAAAATTCTAAAACCACTCGCGGGACCCCAGCTAGTCAGCTGTTGATATATTCATCCCACAGTCCACTTCAACACTCTATCGACCATCACACAGCCTGAGCCGACACCTTTTCAGCTTCTTCACCACCGAGCTCGACAGTTATGGCAGCTCTACGGGGGGGGGGAGGGACGAACCGAGCCCACAATCACACCGTTTTCGGACTCGTGACATTTGCACATCTCTGTCGGACGAACCTCGAGCTCAGAAGTCTCTAAATCTATAAAAAGTGGGGCGGCAGCTTCAAACAGACTGGTAACCAGAGCGAAACTATTAGTGATGCCAATTGGCAATAGCCCAGATACTGCGTCACAGTGGCTTACAAGTGTGTTTGGAAGCGCAGCCAACGCCCCAGTGCGATTTATCAAGTTTCTGTGTCCCACCAAATCGTTGCCTCTTCTTACAGGCAACGCCTGTTAAGTGTAGACGACCACTTGCTTTTCTGCTGCTCCTCCGACGGCGAAACCGAAGTCGTCCGGACATCGAGCTCTGCAAGAGCAATGTCGAGCCGCATCGCTGCAAAGCGCTCGAAGTTTTTTATTTACTTGTCTGCCGTAGACGCCATCGACATTGATGCCATACATGTACGTATTTCACCGGGAAATTGTCTGCACAGCGCAAATTGACGTTGAGACCGGGTGGCTTCTTGATCGCGCTAGATAGCGGTGGGTCATGCACCACTTGTCCGTCTTGACGCACCAACATAATTTGAGCGCCATATCTCACGCGTAGCACGAGTTCCCAAACTGCTATGACCTTCGTGATGGAGCTCGCCCAGAAGATCGGCCTGCTCCAATTTATTAGGAACATGCTGGCGATGCAGTGAGGTCGGCAGCAAGCCCACGCGGTTGCGTGTATGTATACCCAGACAAACGCGTGATAACGAACGAGGGCAGTTGATTCATTCCGCAGAAGTATACGTGAAGACGTCTTGCTGCGGCTCAGTCACGTCCCACTGCACACAGAAATAATTGACTCGTGCGTTGGGCATCTCCTATCGGCACTTGAGTAAAACTACAGACAACCCTGGCCAATTTAGTACCTGTGGTGTTTAATACCCTGATGTACTTCATCACTTATCGATCCACCGACTCGGAAGTCAGACTTACCTAACGAGCTTAATTAATACCTGCCAAACTTCAAACTTAATGCTCGATTGGGAGCTTTCCAATACATTTGCTATGTAAAAGGTGCTCTTTCATACTTGTTCAGCGCCCCAGATAGTGATCAGGGCAAAATTTACATAGCAATGTATTGTATGTATTGGAAAATTCCCAATCGATTGATATCATAATACCGGTACGAAAAAAAACTTCGGATCGGCGGCTGCATACATGTAATCTGAGATCCCCACCGGTCTTCTTGGAAAACAGTGGGATTTGTTTGCGTGCCTAATGATGAACGGTTTTCGCAAGTCTAAGCCGTCTGCATTGTACTGCCGTGAACAGAGCCAACTCGCCCTTGGCTTTCTCTGCTAACTTTCGCTGAGAGGGGGATGAGTTCTTGTCGTGCCATTCGAAGATTTATTGCTTCTACTCGCCCATCAGGCTGCAATTGACAGAGCAATTTGTATGGATTGCAATTTAAGCAGAATTTAGGATGGCAGTGGCACCACGGCTGCGGACACTCTTAGGTGTGCTTTGAGCTAATTGGGTAACGCAAAAAGGGAGGGGAACGGGTGCGAGCGGAACTTCCTGTCACGGACAAGTAGTCCACGGTGAAGCAAGTTACGGAGCTACGACTGGGAGAGTGTGTGCTCTATTCTTACAAATCCCAGTCCTCGAGCCACCAAAATGGAGCAGCTTGCATCCGGGTCCCTCTGTTGTCTAATCACCCTGTTGTACTTAATAGGAAGTGTGTCCACCGATGGTATGAAGTTGGTCAGTGTTTTCTGTAAACGTATTTGTTTTGTAATCTAAAGCAGAGTCTCTAGTGTAGTCTGTGTGTGTGTGTAAGTTTCCTGACTTTCTGCCTGTGCCTGTCGTTCGGCATGCGTTGGCGCGGCCCTGTGCGGTCTTTTACACCTGCGGGTGTCCTATCCAACCGCATCCACCCATCCTTCTGACTCGGCTAACTATGATGGAAATTACAAAAATAGCAGTGCGTGACAGCTAAAACGCCCCTTGAATGGCCGAAAACATTTATTTGCGCGGCTGGACGTTCGTGGTGTAAATCTTCGAATACACCTGACGTCGACAGCTCTACTCAGAGTCTCTTGGGTTGCTCTGAGGTTGCAGCAAGGCTGTCGTAGTGTTGTTCTTAGGTCGTTGTAACGCCGTCCGTAACTTGCCCCCGAATGGAACATCCCCTTAGCGTCGGCTTCCAGTACCATGCATCAACATTTGATTGGAGGAAATTATCAGACTTTCTAAGCAACCTTTGGCGACAATTCGTTTCCGGCTTAGGTACGGTACCAAAAATCTCCCTCCCCTTTCTCATTCGAGAATCGAGCGACTCACGGAACGATGATGAAGGTCTACTGCTGGATGGTTGGAGTTGGTGGCGTGTTCAAGGTGCTCGTGGATGAAGCCGCTTTCGCTGGTGACTACTCGGTCGATGACTTGAAAGACGCAATTAAGGATAAGAAGCCGCTCACGATCACTTGTGAAGCCGACCAGGTGCACCTCTTCCTGGCGAAGACGAAGCGCGGCGAGTGGCTAGATTGGGATGGAGCGGCAGCTGTGACGTACGATAAGGCTCGCGGGGCAACTTTCATGCTCGATGAGGATAGGAACCCGCACCAGTTCCTGCTGATGAATCCCTTACTGTATCTCAAGAATGCCAAGCATTTTGGAGATAATTTTGAACCGGGCGAGGGCCAAGTCCACGTGCTGGTAGTGGTTCCAGAAGTGGCCAGCGGTGCGGGTGTGCGGAATACGGAAAGGGCCGCGAAAAGGCAGAAGGAAGACGTACCCCTGAAAATGCTGTGGCAGTACTCGGAGATGAAAATGACGGCATTTCCTTTGGTGCACGAGTTGTCGACACTTCTTCAACGACCATTGCCATTCCAACTGGCACTGCGGAATTTTGTGACGACAGAACCGATTTTCGACCCGGATGGTCCGCTCCTTGTGTGTGAAGATCTTTCGACGCTGATTAATCACTTCTTGATTTTGTGTGACATCCCAGTTGATTCGACGGCGTCCGAGAACACATGGCAACAGTATTATGATGCATTGCTCAACATCTCGGCGGCTCTCTGCCACGCCAATGGTTTTCGTGTTAGATCGGGCAGAAATCGTACCGACAATACAGGAACGACCACGAAGAATTTGCGACCGGATTGCATCCTACACTATCGTGGAATGGTGCTGTTTCGTGGTGAAGAAAAGAATGCTCTTACAAACATTGATGTGCCGTTTAACGAGTTGACCCAGAAAATGTGCCACTGGAATCCAATGTTTTATGGAGATCTCCCGTACATTCTGGGCTATGCTACAAGTGGAGAACAACTGCGAGTGGTCGCAATCGATCGACATCTTCATGCATACACGATCCTTGAGTTTCTCTCCATCTTTCAGCAGACGGCAGAGGTGATCAAGACGTTCTACAACTTGGCGTTTTTTTTTCATGAGATGACCACCTTGTCGAAACGAACGTGTCCAAGTCCACTGTTGCCGTTCACGCCCAATGTTAATGACAAGCGAAAGATCGAGCTGATGGATGATATGATCAGGCGGACGATCGAGCGTAAACAGTGCCGTGATGAAGTGGATTTCAAGAGACTCGCTGACATTTACACAGCGCTTCAAGATCTAAACAAACGAGTATGTGTCAGGACACATCTTCAAACTGTACGAAAGTTGGACCTGAAAAAATGCCATCTGTGCGTGCAACTGAGTCCATTAGGTTTCATTCGAGCACCTGATGACGTGGGCCAAGTGCGCGAATGGTTGCGATGCATGCTGACTGCTTTGAAGTATTGGCACAGCTGCAATTACTGCCACGGCGATCTCCGTTGGTCAAATATTGTGTACGTCCCAACTAGCGACTCTGGATACTGGATTCTGATCGACATGGATGAGTCGCGCAAACCGAATACGACCAGGATTGACTGGAATCACAGCTTTCATGGACACACACTCATCTTCCAGCATGACTTGTACCAGTTGGGAAAACTGATGAATACGCTTCTGTTCACGTTGCCCGACGATCTGGTGGGCATTCAGACGAAATTCCTGTCAGCTGTCGATACACCGGCATTTACTGCGGAGGTCGCGCTGACGCTCCTGCTGGATCAACTGCAGCATTAAAAATATGTGCGTAGTAAATTGATGCGCCAGCAGTATCAGCTTGACTTGGGCGGGCTGGGCACGCTGGTGTTGGCGGGCACGGCCGCCAGGAACGCGTTGAGCTTGCTCGCCACGGGGCGTCGAGACTGGAAATAGGGGGAGACTTTCAGGAAGGAAGCGAGCAATGCGACCGCGCATGACTACTGCTCATTATTATGGCCGCGATGGCGTCGGAGAGCGACTGGACTGGTCTCAATAGCGCTCGAGGCGCGGCCGACGCTCTCTCTCCCTGGGCGCTGATGTGTGGATGCAGCCAAAGACGCACAGTTATTTTACCGATGCACAATTGCAGGAAAAGGGCAAGGCGATTTTTGTATCGACTAACAAGGGTTCCTTCCTGCGCAATGATTTGGATTGGGCCGCCCACGACATGACGCTTGTGCTGGCGGCGCGGGTGACCGGTAAGCGTATACTGAAGTAGGAGTAGTAGCATGCTGCACGGCGCTCACAGGGTGTCGCTTGCCCTAACATTGCACTCTGCCTGATCAAAATTGCTAACTATAGCCACAGGGGTTTAGTAATTTACACATATAGCCTCATGGTCCAGTTTCTTTGACGAAACTCGGAGTCCGAGAAACTCGAGCTCAGAACTGTTCTGAACTCGAAACTCAAACTAAACCGGACGAAACTAAACACACACAAAGCAGAACGGAGACTTGAGCGACAAGTAGATCACCAGTTTTCATTTTATGTATTAGCTTCTCTGGTTTCGAGGTGGTACATACATGTACGTATGAATGCGTGTATTCTGCCGAAAAGAGCAATACTTCAAGTAAAGCCGTTTATAATATCGTCGAGGCGCCTTGAATTTGTATGGACGGAAGAAATAAATGCATGGCCGAAAACAATTCATGCAAGCGATGGATGCTGTGAGCGCATATTTTCTTCTGTGCTAAAAACATGCATGAATGCTTGCTTCCATTAGCTCTAAGACGAGGTGCTCGTTGGTGCATATAAATCTATTTAATGCTACAATCAAGCAGTCAGCGCACAAAATTGCCTTTACAGCTCTTTGCTTGACAGAATCAATTTAACCAGGTTGACTATCCTTTGATTTTTCCCGCCCATCTCGCCGAACTGGTCACTTCGTAAGATCCCCTCTCCGGCTCAAGAGACCACGTTCAACGATCTGTAACATGATGGACGGAGCAGCAGAGCGGATTGGAGGGCGCGGACTGAGTAACGCGCTCAGCTACCATGCCACCAGGTGGATGGGGGGGGGGGCTGATGAGCTAGAGGTGCGTACACTCTGAGGATACATGTTGGCTGCTCTCATGTTTGTATGCTAATTTGCCATAAGCGATTATGTATGTGTTGGTGGAAACATTGTGTATTGTGGTAGGTTGTGTTGCGAATAGAGCACAATGCTGTGAGAAGACGCCTCTGCTGTGTGCTGAGGAGATAGATAGATGGCCGTGCGATGAAGCAAACATTGTTCGGGGGCGACGGAGAACCCCTGATGTGCGAGCCACCTTCGTCCAAAGTGTTAGATCAAGTCAGCAGGAGTTGCCCCGCTCAAGCAAGGCCGTTCACGAATGTCCTGCTGCCTTTGAAGTGTGTACAACCGCTGCGTTGTGCCTTGTTGCGCCACCACAAATCGCCACCTTCACCCCATGATCTGGGCCTGGCGCCTGGACTAATCTGGCGAGCAAATACGCCTGCAGCTGTGTTTTGTGAGTTGTCATTCCGTCTTACACGCCCTTACACTCAAATGCCCCGAAACCTCTGCATATCTTATAACCCCGAAAAAGAACGAGGCGGAGCTGTGCGCAATTTTTTTCGAAAGGTGCAATATTTTCATCACGGAGGTATTGTGAAATGCACTCAGAATGTCTAATCGGATAGTAAATCGGCTGTTTTAGTCCCTTATTTAGAGACAAGAACTCTTATTTATTTCGGTCACTCCCTTATTTATAATTGAGCACCCCTATTTCG
>JAGDFM010000464.1:0-29581 GCA_019155715.1 Phytophthora pseudosyringae
CGGCCTTGATGACCAGCGGCACCATGTAGGCGGCGAAGTGCTGCAGCTTCCGGGTGTAGTTGACCTTGAACTTGGACGACTTGTTGGTCATGATGTAGCCCTTCTCGTCCACGTCGCAGAAGCAGCGGCACACGATACCGCCGAGGAGCGACACGAACATCATGACGAACAGCTTGGGCAGCTGCATGAGCCAGAACTGCGTTTCAAGTAGCCATTGGGGCTCGTAGAAGAAGGTCAGCACCAGCATCACGCCGCCGTACACGGCCATGCCGACCAGGAAGGCGAAGTCGAATGTGTTGTACCAGTGCTCCTCGTAGTCGCCGGCCACTTCTCCCTCCTCGACCAGCGACGACTTGACGGCGGTAATGGGCTGCAGCTGCTCGCCCGTGGCGCCGTACGAGGGCACGGGCGCGCGCACAGGCAGCGGCGTGGGCACGCGCCACACGAGGCGCAGCATGACGAAGCACAGCACGAGCGCCGCGAACGGCAGCACGGCGAGGACGACGCCCTCGGTGGTGGTCATGCTCTCGGGCCACTCGAGCGCTGCCGCCGTCGGCGCGGGCGTGAGCGCGGGGTCGATGTCCGCCATAGTGAAGGGGGCTCTTGGGCTGTTCCTGTGGACCGCGTGCGCCGAGCCGAGCAGATTCAGGTGTGACGTCCGGGGATCAAGGGGCGGCCGTTGCGAGCCTCCAGCGACAGGATACCCACGAGTTTGGATCTCCCGGACCCCACTCGATATATTCGGAACGCTGTAAATTTATAACCTGAGAAGTTCTATCGGGATGGGATCACTTTCATTAGTCAAAAATACTTCTGAAATAGATTGTCTTTTAGGTTTCGATATGGTCCGCCCTGCCTGAAGCGAGGTGCACAACGGTACGTTCTAGGGGCATCGGACTATTCGATTGCTGGACGCACGCGATTTTCTGTTTTCCGAGGACCTCCTCGTCACGCAGGTCAAGGCAGTGCCGACCTTGGTGGCGCTGCTACACAGCGAGCCGTGCCGGACGCGTGTGGCTGTCGGCGCTCGTCAAGCACGCTGCGATGGCGGAGTTTGACACGCAGAACCAGGACGCCGGCGTACAATTTCCTCTGGCCCATTCCTTGTCCCATCACGCCTGGAGGTCTAGCACCAACCACTTGCTCCGAATGGACGGGAGAAGTCCCGCTCGCGAGGTCGTAGCGAGGTCCTCCTCCATTCGTGATGACTGGCATGAGTGAGTGATTGTTACCGGGGCTCCATCCACCAGGAAGGAAGCCCAGCGAGCTCTACGTGAGTGTTCCACGAGCCATGCACTGTACTATTACCAGGTGTTCGTATTTGCCACTATTACCAGGCGTTCGTGTTCCAACAACGAATAATAAACCAAACAGAAAGTCAAAGAGCCACTAAAGTCAGGTGATCTAGTCTCAAATCCTGCCTGTTGATTGGCTAAACTGGAGCCGTAAAGCCAGAAAGGAATGGTCCAGGATTGAATCCTCAGATTTCAACACCGAATGCCACCGCCGAATCTCGCGGACTCGTTTGCGGCGATTTGCTACCTCAGGCGCTTGGCTCGCATGCACTTGCTCAGGATGGGGAACTCCGTCACATGTGTCAACTTCACCGCACGAGTCCACCGTATTAATAGCTCGGGCACCGTCTCCGCTCGATTGGCAAGGCCGCCTGCTCTGCAATGTGGACGGAGCCTTCTGACAGGAAATTGCTGTCGTCCAGTGGCCGCCCAGGGGAAAGTACGAACCATCGCGGTGTGTGAGCGTGGTCCGTCGAGCGAGACGTGCTGATTTCATCTGTGCCGAGTACAGTCGAAGAGGAGAAGCTGGTCGCGGTAATGGTGGTAGCACCGGTGTCCACAATCGCAGTTGCAAATCATCATTCTAACAAGTTAGCTTCAAGAATGGTGGTCGTTGCCTGTCCATGTAGCTAGATAAGCGTGCTTTGCCAAGCTTCGTGATGGCATGCTGCAAGCGGCGTCGTGCTCCTTGTCTAACCATTGCAGATCCGTACACGTGCTATCCGTATGTAGCCACCACGCGACAATGATGGCGACGATGGTTGCTGGAAGAGTCGATCTATAATACGGCTCGTAGCCTACGGGGGAAACCAAGTTTCTTGGTAAGAGGATCTGCTGTTAGTATCTCACGTGGTGCTGACTTAACACTGGTGTACATGTACCTAGAGTGGTGCTTCAGGGCCCTGGCAACCGCGATTGATTGACTTTCACAGGGGCTTTCTCCTTCGGGTCCTTCTTCGCCGCATCCTGCACTCCCTGCGCTATGCGGAGGTGCACGCTCGGAAGTACGCTTGGATACTCAAACCGACCAACTCATTTGTAGTCGTGTTCGCGACCAGGACAAGCGTTTACGACACGCTACAGCCTGTAGCGTGTCGTAAACGCTGGTCCCGGTCGCGAACATGTAGTACATGTAGTCATCTGACAAGGCAAGATCCTCTGTCGCTGCAAACGAGTGTAGAACTCTTCTTCGCTACATCACCGACACTCGACGTGGGACCGCAACAAAGCGGAGCTCTCCACGCTAAGGGTCCTGGTCCTTGAGCTGGAGACCCATCTTGCAGTGCTGCGTCGCGGAGAACTGTCACAAAGTTCAGCGTGGCGATGTTTCTCGGAGCTTCAAGCCCGCGTCCGACAAGCAGCCGAGAGCTCCAATCGTGTTCTCAACGGCAGGGTTCAGAGCAATGCCAGCGCCAGTGGGAGCTACTACTAGTACACGAGAAGGGAGGGGCGGTCCAGGCCTCCAGTTTGAGGCGAGTAGCCAAAAGCTGGAGGACGAATCTCAAGCAATGAGGGGAAAATATACTTATTCCCTAAAGTACCCTAATTGCCTACGCGCCAAAAGTTATCGACAGGGTGCGTCCCGGGCTGTATCTCAGCGAGATCTACGATTACAAAAACACTGTTTAGATATGACCTGCGCACTACTGCCAGGGGCACGGTACAAGTGTTAACATCTGCGACTTCGACGCCCTAGTATTAATACATGTTATCGGTACAAAACGTTCAATTAGGTAAACAACGTTAGGAGTGTACATGTATAAGCATGTTAAATAAAATTTGGGTAAATTTTATTTACCCAAAGACGTTTGATTGGTGTGCCCAAAAGGAGTCCTAAACTTTGTGACCAAAACATAAATCGTTAACCTTCGTCTCTGATTCGTGACGTATTCGGCTGACATGATTACCTCCGTCGACAGGATATATGAACCAGTTGGCGGTGACCCGGGTCACCCGCCTATTCTAAGAAGCCAATATCAATTATTTATTTTTATTTGCTGTGTGTAGGCGGCGGTTGCATATCCATTCTAGCTTCGTCGCCCAGATGAGTAATCCTCACCAGGTCGAAGGCCGCCGAACTGGAGGCTGCGGAGGCTCCAGTCAGACGGCTTCTCGCAGGCGATGTAACTGGGGTGTAGCCACACTATGTGTCACCTTGACGGAAGGCGTACTTGGTACCACTTCTATTAACAGGATTTCAGTACGTGGCTTCAGAGCCACTCGATATGCATTTGACTAGGTTTAACTATGGTAGATAGTAAAAGTCATACATTTACACCACAGGCGGCCTTGCCGCAGATAAGCAAAGAAATACAGTTCAGTTTTAGCATCAAAGAGTGTATTTGCCTTGGGTAAGGAATACCGACTCTTTGAGTCTCTAGTTAGTAATACGCAGCCCCGCTGCAGGCGATGCGTGCAACGGGAACGCCCGAGCGCTCTAGAGCGCGCATACGAACGTCTAGGTGAAGATGTAGCCCGGCAGCTTCAAGCAAGATACAAACCGCTGCTTCCAAGTGGGGTGGAGCTGAGCACGATCAAGCAGAAGGAATGGTGTTGGTGCTGGTTGAACAGACTATACCCGATATGCAGATTCCTGTGATTTTCGGTATTGGTGGATCGATGATATCCCGACTCAAAGCTGCTACGGAGAGTGGAATGGATACTTTGCATACACACCGAGTTTCTCGACGGCCTAGTCATGCATATTCAGATGAGGACTTGTCTTTCTTTGTGAATGTGTGCAATGAGTGGGAGCTCGAAGACGCATTTCAGTGCTCTCAACGGCGACCGCGGTTGAACCTGGAATAACTTGGGAGCAGTTGTGGGTGTGATACAAGCAAATAGCTGACGTCTGCGACCGCAGAGTCATGGAGTACTCTCGCTGGCTGCAGAATGTTCATTTAAAATTTCCTGGCGTAAAGCTAACTCGATCTAAGGAAGACCTTTGCGATGCGTGTGTGAGACTGTAGATTTCTCTCTTGAATCCCGATATTTCCGAGTCTGATCGAGCGGAGCTTATTGCTGAAAAGGACATACATTTAGATGCCGCTATTAATCAACGCCGAGCTATATCTGCCTTCGTTAAGCAATACGTAGCTGCGCGTACCCCTCAGCAGCCGATGACACGTGACATTATTCCAGATCATTCCCAAATTGAATTAGCTATAGAGCCTGTCACCCACTCCAGCATCCAAATCGAAGACTTCTGATGAAGTTTTCCATTGCCTGTGTACAACAACAAGCGGCCTTCAGCCGACCATTTCAACTCGAATTTAGTGATGCACAACTTTGTTGTAGCGGACTTGACGAATGGAGTGAACTACGTTCTTTTGTATGACGAGCGAGCTCGAGGCAAAGGAGCTGACGCATTGTGTAGCCTCCGTCTGATGCACCGTCTCAAAAAGCGTGAACGCTTCCGACTTGCCGGTCATGACAATCCTGAACACACACTCATGTTTTTACAGATTCTTGACAATTGTGTTGGACAGAATAAGTCGCGGGTAGTCTTCATGTTTTACGCAATGCTATCGATTGTATTTTACAAGAAGGTGGTACTGCTTTTTCTGCTTCCTGGGCATTCTCACAACGCAGCAGATCGCGTGGTAGCATGGTGCCGGAGTAAGATGAAAGGTGTTGATCTCTTCACTCCGGACCAAATTATTTTTAAAATGAACGAAACAGAGTCGGTGAGGGCAGAATTTCTCGATCATCGCAAAAATAGCAGACCTTTTTTTCTGGGGTTGGGAGACATTGCTGTTGAAGTACTTAAAAAAATGCCGGCAAGCTATACAGGGAACTATTTCTTTGAGATCGACGATGGGATCGTAATAATAAGGCATCTTGTGTCAACGCACGATTCAGATGCTGAATCATGTTCACTTATCGGCAACGGTGACCTCCATACCATGCGCAAAGCCTTTCTTTCAGACCTAAGGTAAATTGCCAGTTTAGTAGCTTTTGCCAGTTTAGCAGCCACGTAATTTTTATTTAATGCTGATGATGTACCCATATTTAAGTAGATTTGATTTGTCAAAGCACAAACAGCCGGTTTTGAGTGAAAACCTCAAGCACTTGATATCTGGACCAGCAGTCCGTTTCCCGCCATTTCAAGGAACAAGTCCACGTTTTTAGCTTGTAGCGACAAAATGGGGCAGCTTCGCGCCAAGTTTAGTGACGCAGAGCTGGATGTGGCCGTTCAAGCAGTGCTCGCAGGGGCCCACATCAAGACGACCAGTGACTCTGCCAACATTTCGCACATCACACTCAAGAAGTATGTGGCTGCCGCGCGCAAAGGTATCGAGCGTGAGCCAAAGCGGCGCAGGCCGCCGCCTCTCCTCTCACAGGATGCGGAGGACACCATTCGAGACTGGGTGCTTGGGCGACAGCAAGTCGGACATCCTGTCAGCCGTCGCGAACTTCTTGATAAGGCACAGCAGATTGCGCAGCTTGTACGTGGGTTGTCAGTGAACCAAGGGTGGCTGCGTCGTTTCCTTCAGCGCAACCCGTCTCTCACCATGAGAACTTCACAGTCTGTATCAAAGTGCCGTAACGAGATGGGAGAGCAGGACCTGTCTGTGCTGTCCGAGACGTTGGCCAAGGTCATGATAGAGAAGAATAGGTGTTCTTCTCTCATTAGGGCCCTGGCACTGGCCATAATCGCTCACCGCTAAGCGCTGACGGCGCCCGAGCTTGCTGGCGACCTGTGCCCGTTGAAGACTTTAATGTGGATGAAACCGCTGTCAACATTAGCAGGGATCACAAGCAGGTGGTTGCAGCTAAAGCGTAAGAAGACGGGCGGGCAAATTCTGACTCGGAAGCTTCTCGAGATGGAGGAGGCATCGACCAAACATACCATAAAGAGTAAACGACCCTCAAAGCCGAAGCAGAAAGCAGCGCAGATAGAAATAGAGGCGCTGCCAGCAATGCAGGCGCATTCGGTAAGGGAGGCACAGCTAGCGAGGGAGACTCAGGCTGTGTCACAACCGGTGGTGACGGAGACTGTGGGACCTTTAGCTGTTCATAAACTCATCTAAGTGGTGTGTCCATGCTAATATGAGCTAAGATAGGTTTCCATATCCCTAACCCTGAAGCAACGGGTGTCATCGCACGAGCAGCGACCCATAGTGAACTTTAGTCTAAAAAGGCTACTAAACTGGCAACAGCGTCAATCCGATGCGCCGCACTCACAGTCGCCCATATATCTCAAACTGCAGCACTCAATACGTAAAAAATCACAAAACATCGCCCTGTTGCTCCTCTTACCAATGACGCAAGTAGCTCCTCCATCCTGTAACTCCTCTTTGAGTTATTGACACTTTTGTGCAAGCCGTGCCCCGAGGCTACTAAACTGGCAATTTACCTTATTCGGTGGTGGATACGATATTCACAAGGTGACGATGAACAGTGTACGCTTGCAACGGCAACCTTTGCTCAGTTTGACCACGAAATACGTAAATCGCTGTCGCCGAAATATTTTTCGATTCCCGCGGAGTTTAAATCGTACTATCCTGCTGGTATCGAACCACAGCCAGCGGCCATTGCAGTAAATGGAATCGTTAATGAAAAAACAAACGACACTTGTGTGAAGAAGCGGCTGGTGTGAAAGGATCTGTTAAGAAGCCACCAGGAAGGCCACGAAAGCAGCGTAACACAACCACTGATCATCCGTCTATCCTGTCGTTTTTCAAGCCATTGCAGCCCAGCCAGTCGGGCAGATCGGTGTACACCACATCCAACTCTGTCACCCCCATCAGCAGAAGTACCTCCACCAGGTCAGCCACGGCCGATACCATCGTGGCCGACACTGCCACCACCAACAACAGCAGCACCACGAGCAGGTCGGCCATATCTGGGCCTGTCACAGGTAACTCTGCCACCGCCATAAACGGCATGCCCTCCCCCAATTCAGATACAACCGATCCCGTCACGGCCGACGCTACCACCCCCACTAATGGCATGCCCTCCAGCAGGTCGGTCATGACCGATCCTGTCACGGCCGATGCTACCAATCTCACCAACAGCAGCAGCACGAAGAGGTCGGTCACGACTGAGCCCGGCTCCACCAACGACATCCTTGAACGAGCTACACGATTGGCTAGTGCTCAAAAGACATCGAAACGCCAAAGCTGTCCACGATGATGGTCTCCGTCAACGACACCAGCATTTTTAACCCTGGAATAATATATATGCGATTTTTGAAGAGCAGTTTGTTGGGGCACCGCCAACTGGTTCATATCGCCTCTTCGGAGGTACTTAGTACTTCGATTACAGATGAAGGTAGTTGTGGATCAGTGAGCGTAGCCAATCAGGCACCGACCACTAAAGCTTCATTTGCAATATTGTACACCGCACTCAAGACTCACGTGTCTCTGTTCCATCTTTTGCAGTGAAGTACCTCACAGTATGGCCGGCCTGTTAAAGTGACATCGCTCTTGCGTGTTGCACGCGTCGTTTGCTAAATGTTTGTACTGTATCTTAGTGTGATTTAAAAGCAAGTAGTATAAGCAAATTAACAAAGTGCAATGCTGTTGGGAAGTGGTGCTGGGAAGTGGTGCTTGAGCTCGAGGAAGGAAATGAAGACTGATGTATTCATGCAAGCATGCAAGGCCCTGCTCGGCCATTCTGTGGTTTCCTAACTCCTCATACGCCCTTGGTACCGCGTACGCTTTTTGGCACTACGTGCGTCATGTGCACCACGTACGTCGTGTGCATCACGTATGCCTTTTCGTATTCAACAAATGCTGCTCTGAGCAATGACAAGCACCCGTACGACTTTTGAATTTGTCTGTGTCAGAGCCAAATACTAAGCCTTCACCCCTTTATGCACTGAAGGTGCTCCGCCTTTCACGAAACTAACTACGTGCCCACTACTAGTATATAATAGCGGAGCTTGCACGACATGGCTTCTTCGTCGGATGCTCCACCTGGAACTGCTACTGTTCGCCTGTGGCCAGATCCAGCAAGTAGTCGGCGATATCACTCTGATGCGGCCCTGGAAGCCAAGACACTTAAAGTATTGCTAGCATGAGCCTGGTATTAATTTCTACCCAATAGTATAAGTGCAATTGGCCCAGACATCGATCCCCCGCAGCAGCTAAAAGGGAGGTGCTCCAAAATATCCCCGACAAAACTTTACTTTTAGTGCGTAACAACTATTAGGTTCGGTAATCTATCGAGATACCGTAATTTACTATTAGTCACTTTTAGGCATTTAGAAAATGTGGAGGAAAAATATGCAACGCCACTGGCAGCCGTGCCGCAATTACTGACCGTGTTTGCAGTGAACGGCATTCCGTTTCTGAGTGGCTCATTGAGAGAGATGGCGGCGTCGTCTTGGAACGAAATATTTGGTCTCACGTGCAGATAGGAGACTTTCACTCGATCTTGGTGCGTGTGCGACGCGTTTCTTTTGATGTGCATTCCACGTTGACTGCAATTTGGACAACCCCATCGTGACCGGTTAGATGTTTCGCGTCGGAAGACATGATGTGGCGCCAATTGCTTGCGTTCTAGAGCGATCGCCTAGTGACTGCGCGATGTTCCAGGGGGCCATCCGAGAGAAATTCGATGAATTCACGCCTCTGACCTACCACGCTGTTGTTCACCGAGAGAAAGTGGGCGAGCCCCACAACGCAACTACATTCGTGTGGCAACCATTCTTTTAAGTTGCTGGCGGGCGGGTTAAGCACCACGACGCGATGTGTCTTGCAGTCGCAAAATTTCCGTCCGGAGCTTTTGAATCAACCGCCACGGCGGTACCGATGAGTTGGGTAATGAGGTCATCGACTCGGGAGCCCACAACCACAACTGGTTCACTACAATTGCGCTGGTGCCATTCCGGTCTGATAGCATTGGCATCGGCATTCTCCTTGAGGGGTACTGTTTGTTTGTTTTCTGCTTCCAGCGGTCTCGCTATTCTTTTTTGTGTGTGCGATGAAACATCTTATTTCGAAGTGGGGAAATGTTTGCACGCTTGTAGCAACGTAGATTGGAGCTGAAATGTAACCATGTCGAAGACAAGACCTTCATAGCGTTTTTCGTTTGGCCTTCACCAATTGTTTGGCTCCGTTTGCACCTGCAGGCTTCCGCCCAAGCATCCGTAGACGTGTCTACGTTGACTGTCACCTCCACATCTGCATCAACCACCACTAGCGCCGTCAGTTTGCAAACGATCGTCCTCCTGGAGGAGGTTCCTCAGCGCCAGAACCTTCCACAGCACCCAAAGGTTCATCCACATCGTTCAAACTGAAACGTGTCTAGAGTACCCTGCACGCCGGGCTTGGTCGTAACTCAGTGCCTGTCCTCGTAGTACACTTGTAATGGGCCTTCCAGTTACATAAGTCGGTAGGTTACAATTCCATAACTAGGTAGATCAGCACACGACTAGCGTGTGCTGATGTGTCGCTCTACGATTGTTCGAAAGTGGGGAGCCAGAACTTTTTCGACCTATCAGCAGTCGACCTATATTTGAGTGGCTCACATTAGGCTAAGGGCTTCCGCTCGGTCCTAATACTAAAACAGAGTTGATTTTTCCCCGGACTTAATTGACACGAGGCGACTGCACATAAATTGCCGGAGCGCCGTTTCCCAGCATCCACCGGAAACGGCCAACGCTGCTTGGTCAAGAAGTTCGTCTCGCGGGACATGCGAGTCGTTGTGTGAGAAGCCCGACGGCCTTCACGCTGGTGTCTGCTTCCGGACGACGACCGAGTCTACTTCCGGAAGCTGTACTTCTGGACACGCCGTGACTGACATAGTGAGTCCAAGTGATTTCCGACCGATGGTGTTCCGAACGACATGGAGCGGTTCCGGAAGTTGGCTTCCGGACGGAGACGTTCCGAACGATCAAGTGTTCCATACGGTGGGGGCGTCTGGCCGGGCGCTGATTTGTACTCAGAATAACCCTTTCAAGTTTCGACTATACTCAAGCCAAGATGTTAACGACCGACCAAGACGACCGACACGATCGGCTATGCACGACAGCCGGTTGAAGTCCCGCCAAGTATTTCACTGATTTGCAAGCCCCGAACGACGGTCGCCTTCGGATCCCCTATAGTAAAACCAAGATAGCATGCATGGAGAGCCTCTAGCAGAGGCTTCCGACAGAAACTAAACATAACAGAGAGTTCGTTTTGCCACCAAGGGCGCAAGTGTTTCCAGGGCCCATTCAGTCGGTCTGGGCACGCTACGCGACGCCGAATAGCCACCGTAATCCGGGGACCCGCAAGTCCGCAAGGCCAGCGTTTTGGACGCAGTGATCAAGAGGATCGCGGCGGAGCTCTCCAAAAAGTCAAGGCAAGTTAAGAGATGATCGGGACGGCGCGCGTTTCGTAGTGACCCTGCTTATTTCATATTCCAATCGGAGAGTCCTTGCGGATTCCCGTTTCATATACTTGCGGTTCTAGGAGGTTGGTTGGTAGTCTCCCCTGGAATTTGGATCGAATAGACTGCTGTGTGATAGGTTTGAATATCGTGTTTCCGAACGTTGGTCCCTAGTTTCGACATTATATTTTGGAAGGTTGTCTTCCGGGAGGAGTTTATTAGTCTCCATCCGGAAGTGGTGCGCGAAGGGGTGCATCCGGATCTGACCAGTGTTCCGGGTGAAACCAAGTAAGACTAGTGTACGGACCCACCGCTCAAGGGTCCAAAAGAATAAGAGCGGTTGTATATAGTGCATAACTCTCTGTATTTGTTGTTTATTGTGGGAAGGCTTTGCTCGTAGGCTCACCCCAGCTAACGTGCCGCGTCCAGAATGGAACGCACGCACTCTGTATTCTTGTATCCGATCGACTGTATTGTGGAGCAACTCACCTGGTGGAATCCGGACTTCCGAAGTCAAACGACGCCAAGAGGGATTACCACAAGGTCACACGCCAGCTGCATCCGGACGACTAGTGTCTATCCGGAAGCAGTTCTGACCCATCCGAATTCCGGAAGGGAAAACCGGCACTGTACACCTGGACGAGAAAGGCGTTCACCCGCCTCGCCTCATAATACTTGGTCTTCGTCGCTACGCGCTTCCTCATCGCTACGTGTAAGCTAGTAACGGGTAGCCACTTAGCCCATTACAACACTCGGTAGTCACCTGATGGCTTCAGGAGACCAACTTAGCCCCCTGCGCCGGCGCTTGCCTGCCCTGGTAGCAACCCATTTATTCTCTCTTTTACTTCAACAACTAAGCTCACAGTACTCCACTACCTACAGAGTCCCTTTCCGTGGCGCTAACCGAGCCACTCGGAACACACTGGCCCCTTACGTCGCAACTCGCCGACTGGGAAACACACTGGCCTCCTGACCGTCTAGTCCTCCATGTAGCACTCGCACCGTTCGTCTCGTCCGTCGTCGCGTCGTGTCACTTCCTCGCAACACTCCACTCCGCCCTCTGTTTCGTCTTCGCTCGACTAGCCCTGCTTTCCCGCAGTGCTCGCTTCACGGTCGTCTGCTGCCACTTGTCGCCGCTTGCTCTCGGCGTGGCAAATTGCGTTGTGAGCAGCCCTGATCGCTGTCGGTCGCTGGCGCCCACCACCTGTTCGATTCTCTCGTCGGGCTCCACGTGCGATATTTTCTGGCAATATCTTTCTGCATTCTGCAGTCGCCCACTCATCGGCAGCTATAAGACCTCGCACGCCTTCTGTCGCTCTGTCTCCACTTCACTGACTGCTGTTCGTCTGTCCCACTGCTCAGTCTGCATGGTGTCTCCACACCCTATTCCAAAACGTTATTGGAGCGATTTCCGTGGCGTTTTGAATCCTAGATCTAGTCGAGAAAAGATATTTCCATAGTCTGAAAGGGGGTACTAAGTACCAAAAAAAGACATTTCTCGACTAGATCTAGGATTCAAAACGCTACGGGAGCCTAAGGAGATATGACATCTTAGGAGAAGTTACATCTTAGGAGAAGTGGACAGCGCGTCACCGTCCACCAAGCACAATCATGTCGTCCACTGGGCTGCGTATCGGCCGCCGCGCGCTGCTCTCCAGCCGCGGTGCGCGGAGCTTTGCCAGCTCCACGGCCGGCGGCGGCTTCTCGTACCCTGGCGCGCGCTCGCTGGAGCAGATCGTGAAGCTGGAGCTGCTGGAGGGCGAGCAGCCGCCCAAGATCCGCAGCGTCTGGGAGGATTTCCACGCCGGCAAGGACGACGCGGTGGCCACCGCGCTGGGCGCCAGCGAGTTCCAGGCGCTGGTGGGGCGCGCCGCGGCTGCGCCCTTCTTCGTCTTCCCCGTGTACCGCCACGAGGGGTTCTTCAACATGCTGTGCCAGTTCCAGCAGTCGTGCTTCCTGGTCACGTCCCTCGAGGCGTTCAAGGAGAACCCGGGCGCCGCGCCGCCCTGCGTCGCCGTGTCGCTGTACGACGACCTGCTGGCCAGGAAGGAGCTCGCTCTCGTCCGCGCGGACGTCATCAACATGCTGGACAAGAAGGAGGCGCAGCTCCTGCTGCAGCAGCTGCTGGCCAGCTACCAGGACGACACGCTCTACGAGCACGTGCACAAGTTCAACAACCAGCCCGAGCAGTTCGACTTCGAGGCGTACCGTGCGCTGCTGAAGGACGCCACAACGCCATAGACTGGTACCGTTAATAAAGACGGCGAACGGATGCTTGAACAACAAATGTATCTTGTCTTAAAAAACCATATCACTCCTCTCTCTCTCTCTCTGTCACTGTCGTCGTCTCCAGCTCTAGCCAGCACGGCATGGGCAGGAAACTATCGTCTATCCAGACTCTGCTCCCCTTACTGCTGCTGTTCCTTCTGGGCCTGCGCCTCCTGCCTCTTGGCGTGCTCCTGCTGGAAAAGCACAAGAGCCTGCTGCGTCGTGGCGTCCACCTCGAGGCCCAGCGCCTGGTACTCCGGAGCGTGTGCCTGGGCGAAGCCCTGCAGCGAGCTCAGGAAGAACTCCACCTCATCCACCTCATCCAGCAGGCTGATGTAGTCCTCGTCGCCCTCGTCGTCGTAGCCGAACTGACCCTCGGCTTCTTCGCGCAGCTGGCGCAGGATGGCGTAGTACTGGTCGTCCACCACGTCTTCGGCGTCCTCGTTCGAGGCGTAGCCGCCATTCTCCAGCAGCTCCTCGAGCTGCTCGCCCTCCTCGCCATCGGCCTCGGCCTCCTCGCCGTCGTCGATGACGCCTGGGGCCGGGTTCTGGATCGACTCAGCGAGCACCTTCATGGCCGCCTGGATCAGCTGCTTCATGTGCGGGCTCAGAGCCGCCGGGATCTTGTCAGCCGGCGCGCGCAGGATCGACATCGCGCCGAGGATGAACAGCTTGCGGTCCAGGTAGTTGTCGTAGCGAGACAGGTCGCTCAGCCAGATCTTGAGCACACCGTCGGCAGCGCCCAGTTGGTTCAGGGCATCCAGCGTCAGCGCGGGGTTGTAGTGCAGCAGGCTGCCGAACACGCCCAGCAGGTTGCGCGCAGTCGCGTCCACGAGCGGCTCCGCCAGCTTGTTGACCACCATGAGCGTGATGGGGGGGATGCACTCGTCCACCTTGCCGAACAGGTTGTGCAGCAGCGAGTACAGCAGGCGGCACGCAGCGCACAGGTCGATCTCCTGCACGCTCTTGCTCTCGAACACCGTCTTGGCCATGTTGAAGACCAACTCCAAGTAACGCACGCTGGCACCCGTAGCAGGGTCCGTAGCGGCACCAGACAGGAAGCCATCGATGTCGCGGCCGACGAAGTTGTCGATCACAGGCACGAAGTTCGTCAAGTAGTCCGAGGCCCAGTCGTTGAAGCTCACGAAAATGAGCGGGAACAGCTCCCAAAGCTGCGGAGCGATCTTGTGGCTGTAGAACGCGAGCGAGCCGAGAATGTCAATGCCGCTCTCCATGTACTCGACGTAGTCGAAGTCTGTGAGAATCTTGTGGATGACCGGCGCGAGCGCAGGCACCAGCAGAGCGTACAGCTCCGGGTGGTTGTGGATGCTCATGAGGATCGTGTTAATGGCATCGAGGCACGACACGGCAGCCAGCGAAGCATCCTCGTCCTCATCCGCGACAGCGGTGAACTGACCGAAGAACTCCACGAACTTGGCCACGAGCTGCAGAGAGAACGGACCGATCTCCGACGAGAATCGGTCGATGATGTGCTCAAGAGCGACAACAACCTCGTCGTTACCAATCTCGTCCATGAGGCTGAAGAATTGCTCCAGGATCTGGGGCAGACGCGGGCGTAGCACCTCCACGACGGTGTCCGAGTGCGGATACATGACGACGAAACGGATCGTCTTAGCGGCCTCGATACGCACGGGCAGCTCCGGGTCAAACATGGCGTCAAGCATGCCGTTGACAATGTTGATCAGCGTCTGCTCGTCCTTGAACTTGATGCCCTCGATGTATTTGCGCGAGAAGATCTTGCACGCGCGCAGACGGAGGAAGCCGTGTGGGTTCTTGAACTCCGGTAGGATGTGGGTAATAATCATGGACTCGACCTGGTCCTTGTGAGCCTTGGACTTGGTCAGCACGCCGTCCAGCGAGAACAGTGCGTGCAGTGCGGCGTCCTTCTGGATGTAGTCCTTCTTATCATCCGGAGAAGCCATGTACGTGTTCAGGATGTTGTTGTAGAACGACAGCACGTTCGGCAGGCAGTCCTTGCCACGTTTGGTGCACAGGTCGGCGAGCAAGTTGGCAGCGGCGTAGACGGGGTCCAGGAAGTCCTCGAACACGTCGTTCGTCTTGCGCACAAACTCATGCGGGTCCTCAGCCCACAGCTGCAGGTCCTTCGGCGTCAGGCACAGCACGGGGTGAATCACCTCGAACAGCAGGAAGCCGAGGTGCGGCTTAATGAGTTTGTAGGTCACCGCGGAGTCGACGGCCTCCTGCAGGAACACCAGAGCAAGCTGCACGACACGGTCCGTGCAGAAGCGGCCGTTCTTGCGCAGCGCCAGCGTCTCCAGCACACAGGGCAGGAGCTCCGGGGCAATCTGGTTGCGGAACACCGTGGACATCTGCAGGTACTCCTCCTCCGCCTTCTTGGGGTTGCCGTAGCGCGTGTAGAAGCGGCATAGGATCTGCATCGCCCACTTCTTGAGCTTCCACCACGGCCAGTTGCCGCGCTCCTCCTCGTCCGTGGGCTGTCCAGCGGGTTCGGCACCTTCACTGGCCTCGGGCAGCGGCTTGGCGATGATCATGCGGAAGATGTTCATCCAGGCCACGACCTGCTCGGTCTGTGCAATGTGTGGGGGCAGGTTCGTCTTGACGCACGACCAATACGTCTTGAGGATGAGGTGCATCATGTGCGCGGCCTCGATCGAGTTGTTGGTCTGCATCTGCACCATCATGTTGTGCAGCATGGGGAAGACCACCTCCACGAGCTTGAAGAGCGGGGCCAGGCGGTCCTCCGAGCGGTACTCGAAGTTCTTGACCACGCGGCGCAGCGCCAGCAGCGCGTTGATGATGCGGTTGGCATCGCCGCTCTGAATGTTCTTGCAGATGTCGTCGATCAGCGTCGGCCACGAGTCCTGCAACATTTTTTTTTAACAACAACAGCGTCAGCTACAGCCTCACACTTCAATAGACAGGCAGCGGTCGGGATCAGCAGCGAAAACGTACGGGGAAGTCGAAGCGCGCAATGAAGGCGACGGTCTCGGCCAGCAGCGAGCGGATGCTCGAATCTTGCGACACGAGCAGCGCCTCGAGGCCGTTCTGGCGGCCCAGCGCCTTGTCGGCGGGGCTGATGACCTGCACCCACTGGCCCTCGGGCCCGTCGGTGCCCTCCCAGTACTTCTGCACGAGGTTCTTGAGCGACACGGCGGCGGCCTGGCGGATCTCGCGCGTCACGCTGGCCTCGACCGTGATCTGGATGAGCAGCTGCACCGAGCCGGGCACAGTGTGCAGGCCCGCGACGGCCTCCTCGGCGGCCTTGCGCGCGGCCTCGTCGTTGCTGAACGTGTGCAGCAGGATGTTGTGCAGGCTGGCCACGTCCATGGTTGCTGTCTCTTAATTAGCGGGACTCGGCTGCTTTAGGTCTGATTGACGAGCAGCTCGGATGGATGGAAGCCATGTAACTCACTCGTAACCCTGCAGGGGTACGAAAATGGCTACACGGGCGAGGTTTTTCGATGGGAGACCGAGGTTTATTGGCGGGATCCAATGTCGACCGTACTAAGTCCGATTCAGGAGCTGCCAATTGACTGGCGGAGAGCACGTCTGAGATGGGATGGGCCGCCGGCGAAGGGGTGCAACCATTTTCCGGCCTAAAAAAGGGTACCAAGGCCAACGGATGGAGTTTTACCTGGCCGTAGCGCCTCCTGCAACAGCGATTTCCAATCGACATGTCCTATATTCACTTGGGAACTTGGGAATCGCTCTCAAGGTCTTCACGCAGAAACCTTCATAGTTTCATTGTCAAAAGGGGTAGAGTAGGTATGAAGATATCCGTCGGGGTCGCAAACCCCGTTCTCCGTAGCACTCGTCGGCATTACTGATCGTAGTGTGTATTATGACAATAGTTTGGAGCGACACTTTTTTTTGTATTGTATTGTGAGCACGCTATACATGTACAAGATGTCTTGCCACCTTAGCGGTCTTCGATACCTTCATTGATGTCAAGTCTTCATTTTATTTTGTGGGTCGCTGTTTGCACACTTTCACGAGAAGCTGCTGCTGTGCTTATATGCTGCTGACGACTATAATTTCGAACTCGAAGGAAGTACTTCACTGATCAAATTCTCCGTGGATATTGTAAGAATTCCTAGAGGATCAACACGAAAAGCATTGTTGTGTTTCGCCCTGTCCTCCCGAAGGTGTTGCTCGTAAAAAATCCGTACCTTATCGCTAATTCATGTTCGGGTACGGTACAGTAACCCTGGGGTTACACACCGTTGAGATGGCTTCACTTTTCCGGCATGCCGCATCGAAATGCTATAGCGCTCGCCTTTACAAGGCAGTGGTGGTGGTGGTAAGCTCGCTTTGGATAAGCTCTCAAATGATCCACAGCAGTGCAATGATGGTATTCATCTGGATAATCCGGAACGGCATTCAAGTCAAAACATGTTTGCCCCCTTCGCATCCAGCAATAATGGCTCGTTCAATCAAAGCAAACAGCAACGAGGAAGGGTAGGCGAATCGTAAATATATGTAACCTCCGACTACGGAGATCTAACTAAACCTCACCACCAAAAAATGCAGGAGCTAACCAGCGAAAGTCGGCGCGTCTCGTCTCGTCCTCCGAGGCGTTCGGTCTGCATCCGAGCCCAGCCAACGACTACGGCGAGAGGTGCTTAGTCCACCTCCTCCATCGTGCTCTCCTCCTCGTCCTCGCCCTCAAGCGGGGGCAAGTCCTCCATCGACTCGTCGGCGACGTCATCGTCGTCGTCGATGCTCAGACCGAGCTTGATGAGGCGGTGGATGCGGTTGGCGAACGTCGTGGGCTCGTCCAGGCTGAAGCCCGACGTCAGCAGCGACGTGTCGTACAGCAGCCAGATCAGGTCCTTCACGGTCTTGTCGCTCTTGTCAGCCTCAGCCTTCTCACGCAGCGACTTGATGATCGGGTGCAGCGGGTTGATCTCCATGGTCTTCTTGGACGACATGTAGGCCGAGGTGCTGCTGTCACGCAGAGCCTGCGCCTTCATGATACGCTCCATGTTGGCCGACCAGCCGTACTCGCCCGTCACCAGCACGCACGGCGACTCCACAATACGGTTCGAGATCTCCACCTTCTCGACCTTGTCATCGAGAACCTCCTTCATGAGCTTGCACAGGCCCTCCGTGGCGGCCTTGGCCTCCTCGAACGACTTTTTCTCGTCCTCGGTCTCCTCCATCTTGAGGCCCTCCTTGGTGGCGCAGATGAGCTTCTTGCCCTCGTACTCCTTCAGCTGCTGCACAGCGTACTCGTCAATGGCCTCCACCATGAACAGCACCTCGTAGCCCTTCTTCTTGAGCTTCTCAATGAAGGGCGAGCTCTCCACGGACTTCTTGCTCTCACCCGTCACGTAGTAGATGCCGGGCTGGCTCTCGGGCATGCGCGAGATGTAGTCGTCCAGCGACGTCATCTCCTCGCCAGACTTGGTCGAGTGATAACGCAGGAGCTTGGCGATCTTGGTGCGGTTGGTCGAGTCCTCGTGGATGCCGAGCTTCAGGTTCTTGCTGAAGGCCTCGTAGAACTTAATGTACTTCTCGTTGTCCTCGGCGAGCTCAGCGAACATCTCCAGGCACTTCTTGATCAGGTTCTTCTTGATCACGCGCAGGATCTTGTTCTGCTGCAGGGTCTCACGCGAGATGTTCAGCGGCAGGTCCTCCGAGTCGACAACACCCTTGACGAACGACAGGTACTCGGGCATGAGCTCCTCGCAGTTGTCCATGATGAACACGCGACGCACGTACAACTTGATGTTGTTCACTTTCTTCTTGGCACCGCCCTCGAACATGTCGAACGGGGCGCGCTTGGGGGTGAACAGGCAGGCCTTAAACTCCAGTTGGCCCTCCACCGAGAAGTGCTTGACGCCGGCGTGCTCCTCCCAGTCGTTGGTGAGCGACTTGTAGAACGACGCGTACTCCTCGTGGGTCACGTCCTCGGGCTTGCGCATCCAGATGGGCTTCTGGCTGTTGAGGTGGTCCCATTCGTGGGTCACCTCCTTAATCTTCTTGGTCTTCTTCTTCTTGTCACCCTCCTCCTCCTCTTCGACCTCCTCGACCTTGGGCTTGTCGTCCTCGCCCTCCTTCTCGTCTTCTTCCTCCTCGTCGTCAGTCACCTCCTTCTCCTCCGTCTTCTCGACGTAGAGCTTGATGGGGAAGCCAATGAACTCCGAGTGCTTCTTCACCAGGTCCTTGAGCTTACGCTCCTCGAGGTACTCCAACATGTCCTCCTTGAGCTTCAGGACGATGCGCGTGCCGCGCAGGATGGGCTCCGTCGTGTCGGGCGTCACGGTGAACGAGCCGCCCGCGGCGGACTCCCACACGTACTGCTCGTCGTCGTTGTGCTTCGAGTGCACCACGACCTTGTCGGCGACCAGGTAGGCCGAGTAGAAGCCCACGCCGAACTGGCCGATCATGCTGATGTCCGCGCCGGCGGCCAGCGCCTCCATGAAGGCCTTGGTGCCCGACTTGGCGATCGTACCCAGGTTGTTGATGAGGTCGGCCTTGGTCATGCCGATACCCGAGTCCTGGATGGTCAGCGTGCCGTTGGCCTTGTCCGGGATCACCTTGATCTCCAGGTTCTTGTCCGTGTCCAGCACGCTGGCGTCGGTCAGCGACGAGTAGCGGATCTTGTCCAGGGCATCCGAGGCGTTCGAGATGAGCTCGCGCAGGAAGATGTCCTTGTTCGAGTAGAACGTGTTGATGATCAGACTCAGTAGCTGGTTGATGTCGGCCGAGAAGGCGAACGTTTCAGCTTCCGGAGTGCTCATGGTCTCTCTGCGTTCTTGTGTCTTTGGAGCTTGGGTTTGATTCCAACGGAGAAGATTGAAGAATGAGGCCCTCGACTTGCCTCGGAGAGGGGGTTGCCGGCCAGCCAAACAACGAAGGCTCCCGTTAAAGTATACCCAGGCGATCTTTGGTCATCGAAACTTCCATCGATCCGAAAGGCGGGGCGACGTCCACGCCTTGTGTACGCCGCCGGGGTTGAATGGGAGGGACGACCCGCAGTGGACTTAGAATCTTCTAGATTGCGACGGGCCACAGCTTAAACGGTACAGTGTACCGGATCGAATATGGAAGGTCTGAGTTGTATTCAACCGAGAGTGAAGCGCCGGGTCGGACAATATGCGTTCTCGCGTCGGGTACGTGGCAAGGAGTTTCGTTTTTGGGTGCTTGCAGTAGTTCTCGAACATGCGGCAAGGTGGCGAATGTTCGAGACGTGCCGTCCGGGACGAGAGACCTTTGCTACCGGTAGCGCTGGCGAAGGCAAGCAGCTGTGGAGCGGAAGGTGCCTGGGTGTTCTGCCCAGGGCATTGGATGTCAGCGGCTTGAGCTGCGGTTGATGGGGATTGAAGTGCGGAGATTGATTGATGGATAGCGGTTGGGACAAACAGCTCCGTTGCTGCCAATTGCTGCTCGATGGCTGAATTGGCTCCTTTATCTTGAGCTGGTGGTTTGCTCACTCTTCGAGCTGCACTCCGTCGGTCTTGTGAACATCCTGCTCCTCGAGTTTGTTGCCGCTTGCGCACTTTCGCTCCTGGATTCGGTGATCGATATCTGGTGCGTTTGTGTCGTGGCTCAGCCACGGTGGCTATACAAGATGGCGTTCGCACGTTTGCTGAGAACTGTACTGGCGCGGTGGTGCTGTCGGAGAGTAATCCGCTACCTATAACGCAGTGTGTGGCGCGCGCAATGAACCCATGCAGAGCGTTGGCGCTGAGCTAGCTGCCTGTTACCATTTTCCATCAGGTCATGCAGCATTGAGATCATTGCAGCCATGCATTGATCCTATGCAATGCAATCTCAATGAGGCGAGAACGAGAACTGTAACACTGTTGAAAAGATGGAGAGGTCTAGGAGCTTGTACCCGGTATTATTGTATGGTTTACGTTTTGATTGTCTATCAATCATGCGTCCGAATAGCAGATTGACTGCTAGATTAGCTGAAGCATTGCAGACAACTTTTGCCTCGGTAGCTGCGGTCTCCTCTTTCTTCATCGACAGCGCTTTACCAATTGGGTGACGTTAGTGCAATTTGAAGTGGACGCGGAATTAGTCATACTCTTGCCTGCTGTTCTTCGCGCTGGTATCAAGTCCACAATCTCATTCTTCAGCTTTCGCTCTCGGGCCGACACCCAACCAAACAGCCAAGCATCTATTCCTGCAACCGATCATGCGCATCGCCATCGCTGCGGCCGGATCGTTCGCCAAGTACTTCGTCGACGATCTACCCGCTGCCGGCTTGAGGTCGTCGTGCTCACGCGCTCACACAAGGACTTCTTGGACGGGAAGAGCGGGCTGATTGAGCAACGTATCACTGACTACACGTCCGCCCCGCAGCTCACGGAACTCTTGAAGGACTGCGACGCGCTTGTGGGCACGATTTTCGACATGACCAAGACATATGCGGACATCCACCAGTCGTTAATTGAGGCGTGCAAGCAGACACCGAAGTGCAAGCGCTTCGTTCCGTCTGAATACGGCGGAAACACGGAGGACTTCCCCGAGAACCCAACTCGCTGTACAGGTGCAATGTGGTGGTGAAGAACGCACTCAGGGCGCAACATGAGCTCGAGTGGATCACCATTTCGTTGGTGTGGCTCGTCGATTACATTGTTCCAAGCGCCAACCGTTATCACGCCGATGTCGGTCCGCTTCACGCTCTAGACCTGAAAACGAAGTCCATGGTTATCCCGGGCACAGGCAACGAAAAGTTCTCCATCACTAGCCCACGCGACACGGCAAAGGCAGTTGCCAAGCTGCTTAAGAGCAGCAATACGTGGCGCCCCTACACGTACGTGCAAGGTATGCAGACGACGTGGTTGCAACTTGCAGAGGTGATGAAGACGGTGGTGATCTGAAGGTGTCGTTCGGTCGGTTGACGAACTGCGGCGTGTATTTGAAAGGAATGAGCCACCGGAATCAGCGATAACTGCGGAATTCAAGCTGTATGTGCCATCGGGACACCTGAAGTTTGACCAAGACATGGTGAAGCGCGACCGTGCTGAGTACTTTCCGAACGTGCACTTCCGCACGGCGCAGGAGCTATTGGATGCAGTCAAGATGGACCCTAACGTCATCGTGTGAGGCTCCCAATCTTCAGCCACGCTGCCCTACACAGCACATGCATTGTTAACGACAATGCCGCGTAGCTCCATTCACAACATACTGTAGGAAGCAAAAACCAATAAACAAACAAATAAACAAACGTGAAGCTGACCTAAACTGGGGATGGACTCGAAGCGAGCCTTGACAACCAGCAATGGTATCGATAGAGGTGTGCAATCTTGCACCATCAGAGCAAAAGACTCTGCCGCGCAATTACAGCCTTAGCTGGGGAACGTAAAACCGGTCGCAGAGCGCACCTCGTCTTCCACTTAAATTTTCTCTGCTGAAGAGCACTACGGTGGCAAGTTGTGGAGGCGACGTCAAGGTGACTTTCTAGCCGCTCGATGTGTATCAGGAGCTATTGACCTGAGCGAACGCGCGATTGTTGCGGAGTTCAAGCTGAACTTGCTCAAGCACAACCAGGAGAAGGGTGACGCGTGACTAGGCAGATTTCTTCCAAAGGGTTCACTTCCGCACGGTGCCGGAGCTGTCAACGAGGGCCCGAAGGCCATCATGTATCGGTCTGGCCACGACCAGCGACGAGATTCCCCTACTTCACCTGTACGATGTCGTCGACCTGTCTATCCCGGGCTCCATGGCGACTAAGAAGAACACTCGTCTCCCTATTCTCCGTCACGTCGAGGGCGTTTGCCATATGAGACCGCGTCAAACAAAATTGTACTACTGCACCATTTAGAGTTATCGAGATAATAGCCTCTGAAGAAGACCCTTCCGATCTCGTACCTAATCGGGCATTAAAAATATTCAAGTGTATTTCACTCGAATACAGCTAAATAACACTACGATACGATTGCCTTTTGCACAAGCTTTCCAATAATGTACAGATTATAAAAAATGAGGTAGTATTACCACCACACCGTCACCAAACATATCGATAATTTGAAGGTTCAAAAATGGAGATATATTTTTCGGGCGACCGTCGTTCGGCGATTATTGCATATTTCAGAGCAACCAAGGGCTCAAAATATGCGCAAGACAAACGTCTTTCCGATGGTGTGCTTAAATCGCGATTCGTACTTAGGTTCATAAGTATACTTTTGTTTGATGCGGTCTCATATGTACATCCAAAGCGATTGATCTCGCTATTAGGGGTAGTCATTTGTGCAGCAGCAAGTAGAATGTTTTTTTTGGCTCCAGCTTGGAATCATTTTGTCCAATCAAATACAACGAAATTGACACCCCCTTTTAGGTTTTTGCAGCAAGAAGGAGTTTTTTTTCAACGCCCAGAGCAACATGCGTTACTCCGCGCGACAGCACGCGCTTCGGGACCTGCGTACGATACTTGAAAGGAGGGAGTCTGCAGCAATAACGCGGGGCCTGTTGAGTGATGAGGACTCCGGCGAAGAGGGGCTGGACGAGTACTGGGCCATTGCGTACGAGCATGCTCAGCGATCTCGCTACCTGGCTCGGCCATCGCAATACCGGCGCCGTAAATCCCGCTGGTTAAAGGTGCTCCACAATACCACACGAATGATACTGAGTTCCTGAACCACTTCCGCCTTCGTCGACTAGAGTTTTTTCGCCTGGTTGGACTCTTCAAGGATGATCCAGCACTCAAGACCACAGGTGGGAAGCCATTTCGTGGTGGAGCGGAGCTGCATATGATGGTGCTCCCAGCAATGCTGCCCGATGGTTTGCGGTACATCAAGAAAAAAAAATCAGACTTGCTGCACGCCTTCCTGCACCAAAATCACGAAAAGCACTCTAAGCCAATCAGATCGCTACAAAAAATTCTCGTCTTGCTGCAAAAAAAAAATCGCTTGCTGCTGCACAATTGACTACCCCTATTGTTGCCAAGACGGATTACCCGGCTACCTGCAAAGCTCTCGTGATGCTGCGGTTAGACGAGTCGCTGGTAACCAGTGACCAGAACAAAGATATCTTGGTGAAGCTTGAAGAAGCTGGCATCGACTTGCACATTGCCGCCATCGCTCCCAACCTGGGTGTTGCCACGGTTAAGGCGCTTCCTACCGACTCGCGCTGTTGGCCGCATCAACCAGTACGGCCGCGGTCATACACAGCGCATTGAGACGGAGGCTGAGCAATGATCCACAGCGCCAGGACTCGTTTCGCTGACAGTCCCAGCCAGTTCACCTCAACAGATTCGTGCGCGACAAGGAAAATGGCGCCGTGGCGCACGTGTGGATCGCGACACGGAGCTCCTCGAAGAAACGTTGACCACGGGTGCGCGATACCATCGTAGGTGACGGTTTTGCCTGCCGGGATCTCGGCGCTTGACAACAAGATGGCGGAGGCGCAGGAAGAGGCCGCTCTCGAGCCGTCCTGTACTCACTCGTGGCTCGTGGCTGCCGGTAGCATCTCGTACGTGTTCAAGCACCCGTACGGACTGACGAACGACATAATGTTCACCTTTGACGTGGAGCTGCCGACGAACATCGTTCCGGCGAACCAGGACGGCGAGGTGGAGAGCTGCGACCTTATTTCTGTGCAGGACGCGCTGTCGCGTCGGTCGGAGTCTGAATGCATCCTGCTGCTCGACTTCTTCGTCCGTCACGGAGCGCTACCTGCCGACAACTTTGTGGACTACGAGAAACTCCAGCGAGCGTCGCGCAGTACCGAGAATCTGTAGCAGAGGAACTGGACGCGTTTCTTCGACACGTGCATGCTCAACGTGTGCGTGGCACTGGCGGTACGAGCGCAAAAGCTTCCGCGTCGGAGCTGCTGCTGTTGAGGTGGCGCGCAGCAAGTGCCCTGTCGACATATTCAAAGGAATCTTGGGCCTCAAGAGGCCGACGGCGAACGCGGCCGATTAGGAGATCCTGGCCGATCTGGCGTCCCTCCACTCGTGCTGAGCCACAACGACCTACAGTACGTCACCATCATGAAGAACGACGCGGGCGTCGCCGTGCTCATTACACGAGCTACAACGCGGCAGATACCACCTATGCAACCATTGCTACGAGTGGGCGTATGACTACCAAGACCATGAACGCGCGCCGCGAGAGACTTTACCAAGTACCCGGCGCAGGAGCTGCAGCATGAAATCTGACGCGCGTACTTGGCCAGCCAAGACGGCGACGACAACGACGTGAGCGAGGAGGGTCTGTGACTGGAGGTGAGCACATACTCGCTGGCGCTGCACTAGCTGTGTTTACCTGGGCGGCTTGACCACGACGACTCAAGCCTCGGTCACTGACGTGATACTTGAAGTGGAGCGGAAGTGCACTGCTGATATCTCGGAGGATATGCTCTGGTCCATCTGGAGTTACTCCAGGCGTCGCAGACCACGATCGACTTTGACGTTTTGGCATATGGCGAGTGCATCTACTACGCATTCAACATCCACGTGAGCTTCATGAACTAAGATGATTGCCAGCAGCATTGATTGTTGACTACGTAGCTTTATGTGCATCAAGGCCTCAGTGGCTCAGCCACACCTGCCGTCAGCTAGCGCTTGCTGTGGTGACAATGGATGAACGCCGGTCGCGACCCTAGAAGAAGCTCAAGATGAAGCAGCAGCATGCCGATAGCAAGATAGAGTGGGGCATTCGTCAACGAAGCGAATAAACCTTTCCGAAGCGGCGACCAACGACACGAGCCACACACTGAGCTGCGAGTCACGTACACGTCGAACGGCTAGCTTGATATTACGCTACCAGTATCTCCAGCGACCACCAGCAGTAGCAGGCAGCGAAACCACCGTGTTCTCCAGTTGCAGCAATTGCTCGAGCGAAGGGCACATGAAGGGCCTCGTGGGCGGGAAAGCGACTATGAAGGGAGTGAACATTTGCGGATGCAGAGAAAATGGGTGACGAGCAGAGGTCGGAAAAATAGTGCAATACAATAAATATTTGAGATTACCACTAAAACTATTTACTATTGGGTAACACAGGTTTCAATAAAATATAAATTGGCCCAATATTGGCAATAAATATGGCAAAAGAGCCCTGAACCGATGGCGTCACGTACCAGGTCCTATGACATCACTAATGGGGTTCTGTATTTCATTGGCGTGTCTGCAGCGATCACTGGCCACGAGCGAACACCCCTAGATCCTTCCACTACGGTCTTAAACCAGCTCATTAGCTAAGGGTTGGCTAAAATTAGTGTCAATAATAGCGATATCATACACCAGAAATATATAAATATAATCAAAACTGAGAGCATATTTTCAGCAGCCAATCAGAACTCGCATATCAATAGCACTTCAACTTGCAACTACCAGAAGGTGCCGCATTAGGCTACAGAAGCAATGTCCAAGACGAACAAGCGGCGCAGCCATTTATCCGCGTTGGCCAGCGCGGAGCGTACTCAAGTGCGCCACTAAGTTCGGCATGCCTCCTTAGCGGAGCTATTAGGACCAGCCCCAGCGAATGTACTAGCCTCGCCTACCCCCAGCGTGTTCAGCGACGACACGTCGTCTGAGGAAAGCAGTGAAGACTTCCAAGGGCCTGACGTGTACACGGTTGAACTTATCTGCGCCAAGAAGACGTGCCCAGCCGGCTCCGCCTACTACATCGCGGCGTGGGTCGGGTACCAAGGCTGACCTGGCAACCTGCCTCGGATTTGCCACAGGAATTGATAATTCAATTCGAAAGGGAGGAGCTGGGCTGGGCGAGGCCTGTCGACCGCCGCGCCCGAATAACCACAGGAGTCCCAACGGGAACAAGGGGCGGAAGCCACATCGCCAGACGTAGATAGACACCTAGCAATAAATAAAAATTGCGGCAATATTGATTATTGCTTGCCATCATATTGAAATCTTTACTATTGAAAACTGTCGGCCCCAATACAATTTTTTATGGTATTGGCGGACCTCTGGTGACGAGTACCGGGGGCTGGGAGCGTTGAAGCCTGATGCCAATGGCAACGCAGAGGGCGGGAAGAAGAGCAAGAAGCCGGATGCCATGTCCGATATGGAGTTCTTCTGCTCCTAGATGAGCAAGACCATTGACAAGGATTCGGAAGACCGCGATGAGGAAGATGACGATAGAGAGAACACTGTGGAGCCCACTGGAGACAAGAATGACGCACTATCCGGCGAAACGGAGGCTGAAGATGACAAACTGACTGCGCGCTTGCTCGTGCGGAACTTGCCGCTCACAGTGGTTGAGGAGGAGCTTGAGGCGCTGCGCTCAACGTATGGCCATGCGGAGGTGCTGAACACGACGCTGGACGACACATGCCGTCGAACGGGCTACGGCTTCAGTCTATCCCGCGCTACGATGGGCGTCAAACGGTGTCTGCACGTGAGGTTTGCGCGCTCCTACCCACGACCCAGAGGCAGCTCCGGCAGACCCGAATTTGGCGTACAAGCAGCGGAAGATCAAGTGAGAGCTTGTGTCGGAGCACCGTCTCAGTTATTGGGGTGCCAAGAACGACCACGCGTTCAAGTTCACGCACAAGAAGCTGGAGCTGATCCAGAAGGAGGCCGACGTTGCCCGCCCGCGGAGTAGCCGGGTGTACGCAGGTAACCTATTCTAATGGCTACTAACGCGAGAAAAGCTACAGCACATACGCCAGTAGCAAGAAAATAAAGCAACTTGATACTACGAGCAAAGGATTGTGCGTTATGTCTATCTCGCAGACAGTGTGTACTGCTCATGTTGGATTACCAGTCGCATGCTCTTCTTTCATTCCTCTCATACGTTCATGACATCGTCGTCATCCTCTTTCTCCCGCTTCACGCGCTTGCCTAGGCTCGCAGCGTCCATCTCGTCTGCATCCTCAGCTCACTCGAGGACAAGGTGTCCGCAGTGTCTGCCATCGAATTTCTCCGACATGCGCACGCGCTTGAGCTGTCCAAACGCACCAAACTTCCCCAGCGATGCCTCCTTCATGGAGAAGATCAAGTTCTTCACACAGTTAGTGTGGCAAGCAGCACCCACAGCGGTATCCCGTCGTCGCCAACGTCCGGCACACCGACTGATGTCGTTTTGATGCCCTGTTGTTCGGATACTGACGCCTTGGCGCTCGAAGCAGCCGAAGCAAGACGATCGAACACTTTAACTGGAGCCCACTTCAGGTACAGCGGTACGTGCTGGTACTTCTTGTAAACGATCGTCAAGCGGTGGTAGGCTTCGATCTATCAACAATAATAACAGTCAGCGTGCCCCTGTCTGATTGAAGACAATTGACTACTACCGCGCCTCGCACCGCTTGATGATGGTCGGCTTGCACGAGGTGGTGTCGTCCAGAGCAGAACCTTGGTGATCGCACCCTGCGCTGTTTCGACGCTCCCTCAGCTTACAGCTCTAGGACACAGAAAAACGAGTGTGCACCACATCAACTAATGTTCAGCTCAGAGAACGAGTGTCAACTAATGCTCTTGAGAGTCCTATGTGTGCTTCTGCACCCCGATGAAAGAGGCCTGGGGCGCACGCTGGGCGTCCAGGGACCGTGCACGACGGTCGTGGCTGGGTTCATCCTCAAGCACCAGCGAGAGGTGAGCTTCATGATGTGAAGCAGTCTCCATGAGCTCACTCACACTTGTTCTACCCGTTGCTACATCACCTGAGAAAATATAGCGACCTGCTGGAAGTAACGGACGACGAGATCGTCATCAAGCCGAGGTTTCGCACCTTTGAGGAGCGCTGCAGGTGTTCCAGGCGATGAAGCCGTGGCGTTCTCCAGCCTGATGCTCTACACTTACCACTGCGGCGTTGAGGACCAACTTCGGTATCAGCCAGTTCGTTATGCACCTCAACAGATTCGTGCGTGACAAGGAAAATGGCGCCGTGGCGCACGTGTGGATCGCGACACGAAGCTCCTCGAAGAAACGTTGACCACGGGTGCGCGACACCATCGTAGGTGACGGTTTTGCCTGTCGGGATCTTGGCGCTTGACAACATGATGGCGGAAGCGCAGGAAGAGGCCGCTCTCGGGCCGTCTTGTACTCACTCGCGGCCACTGAAGCGTGAGCGCAATGGGGGGAAGACCGACGAGGAGCGAACAGTTGGGCTACTAGAAGAGTTCTGTAAATCTGTCGGCATTTCTGCTGTCGTGTCGGTGAACAACTCATCGGGGATCGTTCATGCGGTGTGCTTCCAGACAGCGAGCCAGAAGCGACTGTTCAAGGCATTCCCTGAGGTAATCCTGGTGGACACTACGCACGGAACGAACAAGAACTACTACAAGTTGTTCAGCATTGTCGTTGACGACGTTTTTGGGAAGGTAAATTGGTTTGGTACACCATTTGGTATCAAGAAAAGCTCTTGTACCGGAAAATACCTAACGCGTTGTGTGTGACTTGCTGCAGGGCCAATACGTGCAGCACGCACTTGTTGAGAGCGAAACAATGGACAACTTGTCGTTCTGTTTGGCAGAGTTCAAAGATTCAAAACCGGCATGGGTCAACATTCGCGTTATTGTGACAGACAAGGATTTCAAGGAGAAGGGCGTGTTAGCTGAGGCCTTTCCGGACGCTCGCCGACTGCTTTGCCAATTTCACGTGATTGAGTACCTCCGGAAACAGGTACTCTCCTATTGCTGATGTCATGCGAGTAGTGTCGGATTACCGTTTACTAGGACGTTTTTTAAATCATCGAACATAAACCCTACCAACAGACCTGTCTATACCATTACACACAAAGTTTCACCCTTTCGTTGTGGAAGAGACAGAGCACCGA
>JAGDFM010000465.1:1896-29437 GCA_019155715.1 Phytophthora pseudosyringae
GTTGTCTCGGTAGTGCCGGTGGTGTAGTCCTTGCTGCCCTCCGTCGTCTCGGTAGTGCCGGTGGTGTAGTCTCCCGTAGTCGTACTGCCCTCCGTGGTTTCGCTGCCCTCTGTGGGAGTTCCGTAGCCAGTCGAATCAGTGGCACCAGTACTGCCAGTGCCATAGTCAACAGTGGTCTTGCCGCCCTCCGTTGTCTCAGTGGTGCCCGTCAAGTAGTCAACGGTGGGCTTGCCACCCTCCGTTGTCTCTGTGTTTGCCTCCTTGCCAGTGGTGCCATAGTCACCAGTGGTCACACCCTCGGTGCCCGGCGTAGTCGAACCGTAGCCACCAGTGGTCACACCACCCTCGGTGCCTGGCGTAGTCGAACCATAGCCGCCGGTGGTCACACCACTCTCGGTACCCGGCGTAGTCGAACCATAGCCACCAGTGGTCACACCACCCTCGGTGCCCGTCACACCACTCTCGGTGCCTGGCGTAGTCGAACCATAGCCGCCGGTGGTCACACCACTCTCGGTACCCGGCGTAGTCGAACCATAGCCGCCAGTGGTCACACCACCCTCGGTGGCAGTGGATTCGTAGTCGCCAGTAGCCTTGCCGCTCTCGGTAGTGCCCGTGACGTGGTTAGCGGTACCCTCCGTTGTGCCCGTTGCAGTTCCGCCCGTTTGCTGCGTAGTTGTTTCCGCAGCAACGTCACAGTTCACACCTAGTGGCGTATCGAGGGTCGTGTCGTAGCTGACTCCAGCAGGAGCTCCACCCTGCGTCGTCGCAGCGTAGCCTAACTCTTTATTTCCAACTTGGACGCCTTCGTCAGCTCCCCCCCAGCCAGAGCTTCCTCCGTCGTAAGCTCCAACAGTCTCCGCCTCGGCAGCAGAAGTGTAGCCCGTCTTCAGGAAGGCGCAGCCCCACACATCGTCGTGCACGAGGACGCACTGCGCGTCCACCGGAGCGACGCACACCGCTCCGTTGTACGACAGCAGGTAGGGCTGGCAGTCGGTGGTGGCGACGTCGCCGGCCTTGGGGCACGTGTGACCCGCAGGCTCCGCTCCGTCACCAGAGCAGGGGAAGCCGCGGGACTCCGGCAGCGAGTAGGTTGCATCGTACTGCACGGAGACCGGGACGTCCGCGGACGCGAGTCCGGCAGCGAGGATGCCGGCGAGGGCCGCAGCCGTGGCAGGTTTCCTCGAGGCCATCGGTCGATTCGAAGGGGAGGTCGATGTCGATGTTGCCGCCAATGGGGAAGTTGGGGAATGAGCGTTCGGGTGTCGGGGGGCGAGCAGAGAGAAGCAGAGAGCGCTAGGAAGCGCGAGCTTTCGTGCGTTTCAAGACGACCCGAGGCACGAGCGCTTCACGGTATCGAGGGAAGCGCATACTGGCGTGGGGTCTCTTCTCCAATGCCCTGAGTTCACTGCGGCGAGGCTTTCTCGAAACGGTTGCGCGCCTTGGACGGAGGTGACGGCTTGGCGGGGCGCCGGCACGGGTCTGCGCGGCTTTCCTTGTTTCGTTAAGTGGGTTCCTGGAAACCCCACCTTGATTGGCTAAAACAACTTATTTACTGTAAAACACGAACGTATTTCAGTACACGGGCCTCGGCCGGGCATAGAGCGTTCGTCAGGGGGTGGGCGCTTTTCTAGTCAAACTAGTGCCTTTGTCTCACGCCAGCGCTTGCTCATTTATTTTCATGACACAAGTCATTGACCATGACTTGTGGAAATGAGCTGCCGTTTCGCTCCTGGCTTGCGTCACTAACGCCTCGTTAGTACTTCGTCACGAATGGATGGCTACACGCGTTGAAGACGGACGTACCTAGCAGCTTGGCTTGAAATTGAACTGCTTGTGCCTCTGCGATCCACGCCAAAACTAAAAAAATATATACCAAACATACCATACATAGGAACCTTTCAGTTCGGACGCCGTCCGGCTTCAAGGGTTACTTACTAGAAGCTTCACGGGGATGGCAAACCGATGATGGAGTTTAGCGCGTTGTCCTACTTCGTTAGGCTCGTACTAGTCCAACTCGACTCCAGCAGAAAAATTCTATAGATTCGCGCTATTCGGAGGAAGAACGAGCACTTTAGTGCTTTTTAGGGGTATTGGCCAGGTGTGCATCGATGGAAGTCACTGTGCACCATATGCCCTTGCACTTACGTGCTGATAGCGCTCATTCCCCCGAACTTCTCCAGCGTTTCGCTCGCATGAAGCCTCTACGAATGCCAGGAAGCGGCGTACGTGGTCGACGACTCGCAAAGGTCTGCGACCGCACCGAGCAGTCGGGAAACCCGCTCAGTCTCCAAATTACGCGCCGCTGAGCTCCAAGACCATGCTGCGCTTCCTCACTGCTGCTTTGCTTCTGGGTCCGACCGCGGCGGTACCAGACCGCAACCCGAACAACGAGTCCGAGTTCTCCACCATCGCATGGGACAACTGGACCAAGTCGCTGAAGCTCAACCCGAGGGTGCAGCACCTTCCGCTGAACCCAGCGCAGAGTCATCTGCGACCGCCTCCAGCGCACGTCCCCGACACGTTCGACATGTTCGTGGGTTCTTCGGTCTTCCGGGACGGGTATCGCTGTGGCAAGACCCTCTTTACGGCGCTCAAACGAGCGACGTACCCGGAGCGGCTGCACTTCGGCATCCTCGAGCAAATCTACGAAGGCGACCCGACCTGTCTGGGCGAGTACTGCAAAATGGCTGCCGAGGAGTGGCCGGAAGACGCTTCGTGCCGCCACAAGGACCAGATCACGATTGACACGCGCGACGCCGCTGAGTCGGCTGGATGCACGACGGCACGGCATCTGCAGCAGAAACTGGTGGGGGATCAGGAGTTTTGCCTCCAAGTGGACGGCCACAGCATCTTCACGAACCGCTGGGACGAGAACATCCTTGCCGACTGGGCCGCGATCGACAACGAGATGGCCGTGGTGACCATGTACCCGCACAACACGCACGACGGCATCGTCAAGGAGAACGGAGACAACAACGTCTTCAACTCGGTGCCTCACCTGTGCACGACGATCAAAGGCGGCAATGGCCTCCCGCGAATTGTGGGCGCCGCGGTGATCAGCGAGTCGTGGATGCCGCAACTGGCAGCTCTATGGGGCGGTGGCTACTCCTTCAGCAAGTGCCACGCCGAGCAGAAGGTTCTTATCGACTCGCACACGCCGTGGCTCTGGGACGGCGAAGAGTTCATGCGCTCGGCCAACTACTGGACGTACGGCTACGACTTGTACTCGCCGAGTATGCTGGGCAACGTGCTGTTCCACAATTACTCGAAGAAACCCGCCAGCTTCTGGACATCGCCCATGGACCCCGAGAAGAAGGCGCTGGACACGGAAATGGGGCGCAACCGCGTCCGTCTGCGCATCGGAATGCCCTTCAAGGGCCAGGTAGACACCTTTGAGCTGGACAAGTACGGCTTTGGCAAGGTTCGCTCGTTCGAGAACTACCTCAAGTTCGCCAACATCTCGCTCGACGGCTGGATGAACGACACGAACTCGTGCGGCCAGCTGCACTGGGTCCCGTACGAGAATGCCACGGAGGTGGAGGAGACGGTGGGCCACGGGTGGACGTTGTACGGCGACCTAGAGGACGAGAACACACTGGGATCACCTGTCCTGGCGGCAGACGAGCACGCTACGGAGCAGAATGTGGCTGTCGAGCTGAATGGGGAGGCTGCACAACAACTCGCAGCAGCTCAAGTCAAGAACGCGGAGGCGGTCACCGGTGCCACCACACAGACGACGGAAGTTCAGCAGCGGCACGGAGTCCCCACTCACGCCAAGAGCTCGCGAGCTGGCATGCCACTTGGTGCGCTTGCTGCGGTCATTCTGGCCGCGATGTTCGTGACCGTCTCGAACGACTCCAAGTCCCGTGCAATTCGCCGCCGGGTCTGCGTGAACATGAAGAGCAAGGCGGACCGCGCCTTTGTGTAGCTTTCAAACTGTCGAGTGAGAAATACATTAATCCTAGATCTGACAACAATCGTGATCGCCTTCTACGTGCAGGAGACAACTACGCTACCACGTCGACAAGTATGTAGCGGCAAATGTCAAATTCTCCATGAAGACGAAGGTAGTGTACTTGAAGTGTATTGAGTGAGTTCCATAGTTGTTGCTGCACTGACAAGAGGGCAAAGCGTTCTACTCGTGGCTCAAATGCGGCGCTCTCGCGACGCAGGCTTGTCGGATGGCCTGGGACTTGCTATCGCTTGACAGCGTCACGAAAAGTGCTGCCAGAACAACGGCTAGAAGCCCCCACGCGGGGACATTGGATCGCTTCCGCGAGATCCCGTCTCGTAACTGCGCCAAGGCGGGTTTATCGTCCCCGATGCCTGCGCCGTTCTGCACGTGAGCGCTGACCAAGCGTTGCTTCACAGCGTCCTCCGGTTCTTCGTCTGCCAGTTCTTCCATGGCCCTTGCAACGCGCTTGGGCAGACGCTCGTTCCCGTTGAAGTCCTGCAAGCTGTTGACTTGTGACGGAACATGCTGTCGAGGCGTAGGGAAGGCGGCCACTTGAGCTGGCGCAGGAGCTGACAGGGAGTTCATCTTCCAGCCGTTGCCCACGATCTCCTCAACTTCCGTCGCGTTCGAGTACGGCACCCAATGGAGCTGGCCACAGGAGTTTGTTTCGTTCATCCAGCCATCGAACGTCATGTTGGCGAACTTGAGGTACTGCTGGAAGGAACGCGCAGAGCCAAACTTGTACTTGTCGAGCTCGTAGCCGTCCACGGGCCCTTTGAAGTCCAGACCGACGCGGAGCCGGACGCGATTGTGCGTCATCTCGGTGTCGAGCGCCTTGACGGCAGCGTCGACGGGAGACTCCCAGAAACTCGCCGGCTTCTTCGAGTAGTTGTGGTACAGCACGTTGCCCAGTCTACTGGGCGAGTACAAGTCGTAGCCGTGGGTCCAGTAGTCCGCCGAGCGCAGGAACTCTTCTCCATCCCACAGCCAGGGCGTGTGCGAGTCCACCGGGACGTTCCGCTCGGCGTGGCACTTGCTGAAGGACAAGCCGCCGCCCCAGAGCGCCGACAGTTGCGGGAACTCGGCGTTGCGCTTGATGCTGGCGCCGACAATCCGCGTGAGGCCATTGCCGCCTTTGATGGTCGTGCACAAGTGCGGGATCCACTTGGGCGCGTTGTTGTCGCCGTTCTCCTTGATAAAGTCGTGCAGGTCATGCGGGTACACCGTCAAGATGGCCATCTCGTTGTCCACCCGTTTCCACTCGTCCAGCATGAGCTCGTCCCATCCGTTGGTGAAGATGCTGTGGCCGTCCACTTGGAGACAGAACTCTTCGTCCCCGATCATCTCTTGCTGCTGATGACGCGCCGTGGTGCACCCGGACGCCTCCGCCGCAGGTCTCGGCGTCACTTGCACCCGGTCCTTGTAGCGACACTCGCCGTAGTCGGGCCACTCGTCCAGCGCCATCTTGCAGTACTCGTCCAGACACGTCGGATCCCCTTCCACCAGTTGCTCCAGAATGCCGAACCGAAGCCGTTCCGGGTACACCGCTCGCTTGAACGCCGTGAAGAGGGTCTTGCCGCACCGATGGCCGTCTCGGAAGACCGACGATCCGACGTGGATCTCGAAGGCGGTCGGGACCTTGGCCCGTGGCGGGCGCAGACTCTTGTCGAACGGGTCCAGCGGAACATGCTGCACACTCGGATCCAACTCGAGCAACGTGGTCGTGCCCAGGACGTTGATCACGGGGGTGGCGTCGTCATCGGCGGTGGCAGTCGCTACCAGCAGCGCCGCTCCCAAAGACAGCAAACCTTTCATGGTGACTGGACGTACGTGGTCGATCGAAAGTCCGAGAATGCCTGGAAGTTAACGAATGGCGTCCCATCGGGACAGGCGCGATCGTCCAAGTCCTTCCTTGCGGTGAAGAGTCATTTCTTCTAATACGTAACGGCTACTTGCAGAGCGTGCAATGCTGTGACTTCCGGGTACGAACGGCTAAGACGTTGGTGATATGTCCAGAAAAAGTTATTTTTTGCTGTTAGACAAACGCTTTGAGGCGATCTACCGACTCCATGTGTGTTTTTTTTAAACATGAACTTTACTGCAGAAACTGATTTAAGACACGGAGACCATTGTTGGAAATTGATACACAGCTACTTCGTCAACGGCAAACGAGTTGCTCGCTTCGCTGACGATAAGATTGATATCCCCACGATATCCCCACGATTGCTTTAACTTTACAGCTCAAGGCAGGGTCGATGCTTCCACTCAATTACGACAGTAACTTTGTATCAGTCCAACTCCATCTTACGGAGCGTTGGCGGTGTTGATTAGCACGAAAGCCGGCTGGAAACGAAAAGAGTCGCACTGCAGCACTCACGTACATTTTACAGCGAAACACGCAAATATTCAGCTGCACATTAACACGAGTATGGCGGGACGCTTAATTGACGCTGTTGGAGTGATAGCCATCGCCCATACAACTTGTCTTTCGGAGCCACCAGCTTCTACAGCAGTGACGGCATCACGGCCATCATCCAGAACCAATACCAGATGAAGGTCACGGCAACATGTACTACGCCTTCAAGGATCTATACATCAGCGTTAAAACGTCTGCTAGGGAATCGCTAAGGAGGACCCTCTGCAAGTTAGACGTCAGAAGGTGAAAGTACGCCCGCGGTCTACGAAGAAGACCACCAGACGGGTGAGAAGTCCCCGGCATCTGAAGGTGGCAACACTCCCGGAAGCTATGAAACCCCTTCCAAGGGAACCAACAACGAGACTGGGAAGCCTGCCACGAACGGCGATAAAACAACTACGGAACTCCTTCCATGAGCGGTGAAGGAAGGTACCAGCCCCGCACAATGAAGCCTGGAACCTAGACGCCAAGCGAGAACACTGAAGCACCCATGGAACAGACCACTAACGCTCCGGTCGAGGAGACCACCGCGGCTTCTACTAGTTACCCTGCCGAAGAGGTCACGGAAACCTCGACAGAGGCCATAGTAACATCTCAGACGACAAGCCCTACCGAGAGGCCTTATGCGACAGAAGCAGCCACAGCACCGCCTCCAACAGCAGCATATTCAACGCAACTTCCACCCGTCACGACACAGCCTCCTACCGAAGAAGTCGCGACGCAGCCTCCGACCGAAGCGCCGACCGAAGAGGTCTCGACGCAGCCTCCTACCGAAGAGGTCTCAACGCAGCCTCCGACCGAAAAGGTCTCGACGGAACTACCAACGGAATACCTCTCGACGCAGCCTCCGACGGAACCGCCAACGAAATACATATCGACGCAGCCTCCTACCGAAGAAGTCTCAACGCAGCCTCCGACCGAAGAGGTCTCGACGGAACCGCCACCGGAATACCTATCAACGCAGCCTCCGACCGAATACGTATCGACGCAGCCACCGACCACGTCGCCGCCAACGTCGCCGTGCGCGAACCAAGGAACAAACGGTATTGGTGTGGAGAACAAGGTTCGCTACAACAACTTGGCGATTTATTCCTCAACGTCTGGCCTCCGAAATGTGCAATCCTGGCACTCATACTGCGCCTCGTGCTGGGCCGACGGTAACTGTGGCGCGTTCAGCTTCCAGCAAACCTCTTCGACTTCCATGTGTGTGATGGGGTGTCACACGAGCACGTTGCACAGAGGAAGTGTGTGCTAGGGAGTTTATGCAAACTCCCAGAGAACGCGAGTTTACGTAGTCCCTGGTCTGAAGGGGACTGGTACCAAGTAGGTAAAAGTAAGACTGAATATATTTATAGGGCTGTAGTTTGGCCTGCAACACAAACTACTAGATACCTATAATGAAACCTATATATATGCCCCAGAGCACACGATTGAGTGGCTCTCAGGACCTCATGGCAAATGTAGCCATGTAGAAAGCGATACGATCACTTTCGAGAGGGTAACCTTATTACCCGAATGTAACCCCGTTACATCCCCCCACTTAGATTCGATATACATATCGACCAATCAGAGTGGAGGTCGTTGGGAGCACCCAGTCGAATCACATCGACAAGCCGCACGAACACCGCGCAGCTTCGCGAGAGCTGAGGACGCTTGCGCGCTCCTCCAAGCCTCTCACGGGGTCTCCACCCGACCCTTCAAGCATGCCCCGCAGGGGAAGCTCAGGTGGCGCCTCCGCGCCCACCAAATCCAAGTCTATGGCTGTAAAGCCGAAGAATAAACGAGCTAAGCCTCGCGGCAAAGTTCATACATTGGATGATGCCGTTGCCGACGCTACTGCAACGCTTGCAGCGACTGGTGCGACCGTCACGACCAAGGACTCCAGTCCTCGTCGGCGTCGCTCGCCTTCAGTGCCTCCGGACACTCGTGAGAACCCGCGGTTCATTCACAGGTCTAGGAGCCGATCTCCACCGAGCTCCGAGGCGGAGTCCACTCGCATTATCCACTCGGGTGAGGACAGCGAGGGCCCAGAGGACAACATGTCCACGGCAGCGTCTGATGCGCCGCCTGAGGATGGCACCCTCCTTTCGTTGATGCGAAGGAGAAGGCCCAGAGCCTCAAAGAGTCTGGTGCAGCGACTCGCCACCTCACACTGGCTGAGGGCAAGGTGCGTGCACAGGCCGCTAAGACCAAGGCCTCTGAGGCCAAGCACGCACGCGTTTCGAAGCGTGCTGCTTCTCGGACTCCTGTCAAGGATGACTCCGAGGAGTTCGAGCTCAGTGGTCAGACTCTGTACCACAAGGGCGGAGCCAAGGACTCTCCGCGCTTCGGTTCCTCTATCTCGGAAGAGGAAGGGGATGTACCGCAGCCCCGGGAGATCTTTAATGATCTCGATGAGCAGCAAGAAAAGCTTCAAGCTGCTCGGCCGCGCACGTTACCTGTGCCGATTACTGCGCGCCCATCTTCTGGCGCGCGTACATCTGGCGGAAGTGGCTCCTTGCGGGGCTGCTTCCCGCCCGATGAGAACTCGGGCTCTCCGTTATTCTTGGAGCAGCTCAAGTCCCCAGGTGGTCTCATCGAGGGTCACGTCTCCAATGGCGCTTACGAACGCGCTCTGGTTCAGAACGTGCCTCAAATCGTTGATGACATAAAGGCCGCTCGGTGTGTGCTTCTAACACCACACAGGATTCCCTTGAAGGAGTTCACCAGCCTCCACAAGAAGGCTGAGAACAAGGGTCTGTTTGGGGTTACCCCTGGGTCCAGCCCGAGAACACCTTGACGCAAGTCGAGTCGGAGGACCTCTTCTGGAAGTGGGTCTCTCTTCGGGGCTACACAGCCCAGGAGCTCCGTGAACTCCGTGAGGATCGCTTGCTGTCCTATGTCTGGACCAGCGCGATCTGCAAATCGAGCTCGCTCATCTCGTGAGTAAGCGCAAGCTTCACTCCGAGATCGAGGGACTTAAGCGTTATGCTCAGTCCGGCGCTTGTGACGAGCGCGGATAGGTCTCCAATCGTCAGGAGCCGTATCCCATAGGGCAACTAAAAAGCCGCCGACTACTTACGAAGCTGCTGTCGCTTCTGTTTCCAGATCGCGACAGCCTTCGGGCAGTCTACCTGGAGCCGATCGATCGGCTCCCATGTGTTCACAGACGCCGGATACCCGCGCCACTTCACACGGAGCTGGCGAACGCCACGGCGCCGCCGCTCCTGGAGCGCCTGCTCCACGTGGCAATGCAGTTCACCACCACGGTCGAGGAGGGCCGGGAGACGCCTCGTTCGACAATGAGTCCGAGCCTCCCGTGAGGGGGGGGGGGGGGGGCGGGGGCGGCGGCGGCGGGGCCGCCGACCCAGGTCGNGTGGTAATGCAGTTCACCACCACGGTCGAGGAAGGCCAGTGGAGGCCTCGCTCGACTATGAGTCCGATCCTCCCGTGAGGGGGGCTCCGAGGCCTGCGGCTGCGGGGCCGACAGACCAGGTCGTTGCACTGCAACAAGAGGATATCCGTCTCATCCGCAATCGAGTGTACACTCTCGAGATTGCCCTTGGTCTCGGGCCTGGTGGCCAGGCGGTTGCCCAATCCGACAAGCTCGGTGCTCTGGAGGGCTTACGTCGCCACGTCCAGACTCTTGAGCGGGAGAATCACGATCTCCATGAGCGGGTCGATCGCCGCGCTCTGACCTCTGATGTCGATGACCTGTGGCGTCAACTCCATGACTTCCAGGCCCAGGTCTTTGGCCGAGCGCCATATCGGGATGCTCAGCCGTACGCATACTCTCAGCCGTATCAGTATGGCTCGTAAGGGGCCTCGGCGCACGCGGCTTCAGCGTATGCACCACGGCCTTGCGACAACCAGTCAGCCTTGGCATCCTTGCCGGCGGTCAGTTACCACGAGCACCTCGTCCTCTCGATACGCCATGCGTGTCCGATCGTACAGATCCGACGTGACCCGACTGGTGTGAGCGAACTCATAGTCAGGTCTGCGCGACAACGCATCGGCAAGCACGTTGAGCTTGCCCGGCTTGTACTCAACGCGGAATGTGTATTCCGCGAAGAAGGACAGCCAGCGCTCGATCCGCTGCGACAGATGCGGCGAGTTGGTGGCCGTCCGCAAGGGCGCGTGGTCTGTGTAGATCACAAAGGCCCTTGCGCCCACGAGGTGCACCCTAAACTTGACAAGGGCGTACTTCATAGCCAGGAGCTCCTTGTCATGTACAGGGTAGTCCCGCTCGGCAGCCTTCAGCTGCCTGGACTGGAACGATATCACACGCTCGTGTCCATCCTCGTCGTCTTGCAACAGTGCGCAACCGATGTGCATAGTCGGAAGCGTCACGGACGACGCTGAACGCCTTCGACTCGTCTGGCAATGCCAAGACAGGAGCTCTCTGGTGACTCCTCTTGATGCCATCGAATGCATCTTGGTGTGGCTGCTCCCACAACAAGTCGGCGTCCTTCTTCAGGAGTTCCGACAGGGGTCTAGCCTTCTCGGCGTACCCAGCACTGTATAGTTGGCCATGCCCAACCACTTGCGAAGGTCCTTCTGTGACCTAGGAGTCGGAAGGCCAAGCCGCAATGGCCTTGGCCTTCTCCGAGTCGGCGCGCACACCCGCGCGACCGACAAAGCAGCCGAGGAACTTGATCTCCTCGGCCGCGAACACGCACTTGTCGATGTTGGCATAGCGTTTGTTGGCTCTCATGACCTCTACCACTCGACGGAGGTGCACCAAATGCACCTCGATAGCCGTCTTGCCTCCTTCGGCACGGCTATGGACGAATATATCGTCAAAGAACGCCTACGCAATGGTCGGAACAACTGCATGACCAAGCGATTGAACGTCGCTGGGGCATTCGACAGTCCCTGTGGCATCACCAGCCACTCCCATAGCTTACCGCTTGGGGTACTCACCGCTGTGAGTGGGATGTCGCCCTCGCGCATCAGGATCTGGTAATATCCATCTACCAGATCCAGGGCGCTGTACAACGTACAGCCTGCCATGTTTTTCAGTAGAACACTTTTGCGTGGTATCGGCGTCTGCGCCGGTATCGTTGCACTGTTCAGCTTATTGAAAGCATGAACCAGACGCCACTTTCCGTTCGGCTTACGAACGCAGAAGGTGGGCGTCGAGTGCGGGGACTTGGACTCCCGCACCATGCCTGCCTTCGTCTTCGCAGCGAAGAAGGCATCAATGACCTCGCACTGCTCGCGAGGTAGATGCCATTGTCTCGTGACACAGTACTTTGTGCCTGGCACGAGATTAATCTCATGCCTACTCCCCGATCGGGTGGGAGTCTGGACGGTAGGTTCTTGAGCACCACGTCCCCGAACTCTGTTATCATAGGATACACCGGATCCTCCGGGTTCTTGAGAACTTCAGAACCATAGCGCGCCGCGCGCCGCTTATCGATGCCCTCTAAGACATCCTCGTCCATGACGGACGAAGAGTTCAACTCTTCCGGAGATGGCTCAGATCGTATGAGCACCATCTCCGCGATCTCCTCGGCCTTTAACTCGGCCAAGAGCTCGCCCATCGGCAGTTCTTCGAGGTTGAGCAGTTCCGCTACCTCGGGCAGCGCCTCCAGATGGACAGCGCCTGCCTTGAACCTTAAACCGGACACTCCGTCGAAGACGTGATGACACTCTTCGACAGGCCTCGTCTGAGGAGTCTTGACCTTCGGCTCCGAGTCGCACGGGGCGACTTCAGTCTGAGATGACCCCAGACCAGACGTTCGGCGATGCCGGCGTCGGTGTCGTTCACGTTGACGACTGCGACGTGGTACTGTGTTACCCACGTCCGTTGATGCCTCAACGGCGGCATCAGGCGTCTTACTAAAATTAAGGTCACTTGAGCACTTGATGTCAGAATGCAAAGTGAGTTGATTGAGGTCCTTAGTTCGCAACACTGTGCTACCTCTAAGTCTACTGGATACTCCTGCTGGATACACTCTACTGGATTCTCTACTGGATACTGACTTACCTTAGCCAATCAGCGACTGCCACGTGGATCCCATCTTGTACCCACGATCTTGTACCCACGTGTCCCGTAATCCTCCGTAGCGTAAACAGCGTCCCATCATCAGCGTCCCGTAATCACAGGAATGATTGCGGTCCCACTGAGTGATGGTCATACCGGTATCTACCGGTACTCCGCAGCTAGTCGAGGCGTCATCTTGCCAACATTACTGACCCCGTGTGGAACTGTGTTACCCACACAGGAAGCGCATCTTGCGTCTTCGTCTTCAGTTATGGTCTGGGCGATCTCGTGTGGAGCTATGTTACCCACACAGGAAGCGCATCCTGCGTCTTCCTCTACAGTTATGGTCTGAGCGACCTCGTGTGGAACTGTATTACCCACACAGGAAGCGCATCTTGCGTCTTTCTCTTCAGTTATGGTCTGGGCGACCTCGTGTGGAATTATGTTACCCACACTAGAGGCGCCTGTAGCGACTTCCTCAGCGTTTCTTGCTGGAAGCGGAACTATGTTACCCTCTTGATATGGACAAGTACGACTTGATCCTGGGCATGCCGTGGCTCGAAAAGCACGAGCCCTGGATTGATTGGCGCGGCAAGGCCATCGTGGCCAGCCGGCCCACAGTATCTGACAGAGTATTGGTGAGTTATGTTCCCACCTCTGCCAGAAACAAGGGCGCCGGGAAGGCACGCTGAGACGCGAACGCGTCAGAAGAGTTTATGGGAGCCACTGAGGTATTCGGTGGGCTCCCTGAAGGTACTAAGTCAGCACCTTCCGACGGTCGTACGTCGTGAGGCCGTGAAGGCCACGACACCGGTGGCGCGGGACAGCGCTAACCGGGTGAGTAACATAGGTCCACCAGTGGATAACATAGGTCCACTAGCCCTGAGAGTCTCTGTACTCTCGAACAGAAGAACGGCAGCGGCGGGCTGCTCGTAGTACACGCACGTGTACGGGGATACGATCATCCTTCCGAGTTTTGATAGACTCTGGGGCGTCGAAGAACTTCGCACGCCGCCAGACAGTCGCTGGTAATAGCGACAGGTTTACCGATGCTCTATGCGAGAGCAAAGGCAAAGGGCTGGCCTCAGTGAGACTGGCCGATGGTACAGTGGTAGACGTACCGAAGGTCTACATAGACCTTGCTGTCAAGTTCGAGGACTTTGACAGCACAGAGCAATTCCTCGCGGCTAAGCCTTCATGGTGCGTGCTGCCCGCGCACCGCTCATGAAGACTTAGGTCTTCCCCAGTAGGGTGCCCCGCACCGACTGGTGTCCTGCGTTCCCCTGGCCCCTGGGTCGCGGCTTCTGCCAGCGCCCCTTCAGAGCAAATGGCTTGGAGGGGTATTTCCTCCCTTGTCCTGCACGACAGACACGTTGCATGTGCCCCAGCTTGCCGCAGCCATAGCAGGAAATATTGCTATGCTCGGCCAAGCTCAGGTCCATCGGTACTGGACCATTGGAGCACCCCTGGCGGAGCTACTTCTCGAGCCTGCGTGGCCGTACCACGCCGTGGTGGGAATACGAGCCTGCTTGTGACTGTACTCCTCCTGAAGAGCGATCTGTATCGCCTCTTCCAGGGTGCTGACTTGCACGCAGAACAACTGCGTGCGAGCAGGGCCCACACGGAGTCCGTCCATGAACACCGTCACCTTGATGTGTTCAGGTAGGGGGGGAGGGGGGCACCAGAGATGCGATTAACATACGCATCTCTTGGATGTACTCCTGCAGCTCACGCTTCCCTTGCTTGCAGGCAAGGAAGCGCGAGCGCTGGCGATACTCATAGTTCGCCGGAAGGAAAGCGGCTCGCAGCTGATCACACAGCTGGGCCCAGGATGTGAAACATCCAGGCGACGTCGCTTCCCGCTTGTACGCTCAGCTCTTGGCTCGATCGCTGAGATGCGAGAGCGCAAAAACGACGCGGAGTCGCTCGTCCGAGGGTAGGGCCACGTCCATCGCGAGCTCGACCTCTCGGACCCAGAAGTGAAGGTTCTCACCTTCCTTCCCGCCATACGCCTGGACCTTCAGCCTCAATAGCTTCGGCTGGGCCGGCCTCGGCACAGCCTGGGGAGGCTGTAACCCCTGAACGTGAGCGATGAGCCCACGCTCGTAGGTGTCGAACGCATTCACGCGCTCGACCTGCTCTGGCGGCGGTGCCGCCGCCAGGCTTCGGAAGGCATCCATCCCAAAGATGTCCGCCATCTTCCGGACCGACTCAAACTGAGCGTCGGTCAAATGAGGAAACTCTCCTCGATCCATAGTGGCTCACTTTCTTCGAGACCACAGAGAATTCAGGTAGTTCAATCCACCCGCGTAGGTGTGGGAATGACTACAAGTGCTACCAAGTGTGACGGGCTGTCACACGAGCACGTTGCACAGAGGAAGTGTGCTAGGGAGTTATACAAACTCCCAGTGAACGCTAGTTTACTTAGTCCCTGGCCTAAAGGGGACTAGCACCAAAGAAGGTAGAATTAAGACTGAATATATTCATAGGGCTGTAGTTTGGCCTGCAATACAAACTACTAGATACCTATAATGAAAGCTCAGGACCTCATGGCAAATGCAGCCATGTAGAAAGCGATACGGTCACTTTCGAGAGGGTAACCTTATTACCCGAATGTACAATGTGCGAGTTGACGGCTTCGACGACTGGTCGAACGACGGGACTGAACAACTGGCAGGCGGGTAATATTGCTGACTTCCGTGCATCCAAGTGAGCCACTGGAAGTGGTCGGCAAAGTCTCCAAGCATTCGATAGCCACATTTTTGGATCGTGTTAGACACACCGAAAACGAAACAGCTTTTAACCCTAACCGTAATTACTTAACCCTACCCTGAAGCACTTGGGGATGGATGTCATGGCACTCAAATCTCCAAAGTGAGCCCTACGAGGAGGAAGAAAGCACGTCGCTGAGCGAAAAGAAAATATGATGAAGCGGTTTGGGTGTCACAGAAGAGCAACTACCGATGTTCTATAACGGCATAGCCTGGAGACACGGGCAGTCCTAGCAGTGAAAGAAACGAAGCTGCCAATTTGGCTAGATTTAACGGGGTTGATTTCACCCTTCCACTGCCATAATTTATAAAGCCTTTGAGATGCCATATTTGAACCGGATATATTCGAAAAAACCGGAAATACACCGAAACAAACCGAAAGTGCTCTTTTTGTACGGTGTATTTCCGGTTGCTCTAGCGTGTTCCCACATTTTTTTTCCCTTTCGACAACTCTGTAAAATGCATTCATTCCAGTTCACCTATCCTGTTCCCAGATCAATTACCTATCCATAAACATTAGCAACGGGCAAGACGCGAAGCACGGCGAACTGATCTAACTAGTCCAGCAAGGACACGTGCAGATCCGTACTGTTTGCTACACGAGCGTATCCATGTAGGAATCTCACGCTGGCTGCAGTGCGTATCAGCTTCGCGATCCAGGCGCATGGGTTTGAACTCAGACGGAGACTGCAACAATTTGTATATAGAGCCTCACGAATTTTCTAACGTCCATCCACGGCTTCGTCCAGGTGCTGGATTCCAGACACCAACAAACGATAGAAAGCAACGAGTGTTTGTGTGTGGCGGAGGTGACGGCAATGTTTCGAGCTCCACGAGTTGCCGGCACTGGCAACCACTTCCACTGGCCGGACGACTTGAGCGTCGGCAGCTCAGCGAAACTGTAAGACAATGCGGAGACGCCTTCACATATGGCAAAACTCACGGCGTGTGCAATGCGATGGCGGCCTCAACCAAGCTGAGCCGAATCAACGCCATCGGATGGTCTCGGGGGCGTCCTCCGCGTGGCAGCCACGTGATTCACGCTGCCCGTATCCGAATACGCCGAGTCATTTCGCACTGCGAGACGCTAACGTGCATTACTTTTCCACTTTCACCATCGCTCAGAAGCAAGCGGAACTTGCCGCGGAAAACTTTCGACCTAACCGCTTGCGTCAGTGCCACAGTGCAAGGTCGATCGAGTGCGTTGTGACCGGCGTGTCTCGAGCATCTCGAGCTTTGACCAGGTATCTGCAATGCGTCCATCAAGCCAAATATTCGCCGCCTGGGAGATAAGGCATCGATGCTTGACGGACATGTTCGCCGTGGCGTGAGTGAGCCTCGAATGCCTGCTCGTAAACCGTAGCTAATGCGCTGAAAGTCCCTCTGGGAACCTTCCAGCGCAGCATGCGCCGACGCCGGACACTCGTATAGACTGGACTCGCCCCATGTAAAAATTGTCTTGAGCCTCGTTGCGCTTCAAGACGCAGGAAGCACTCAGCCGCACAATTTGGAACACCGAGTTGGAACGCCGAGATTAACCCCCGTGCTTTGTTTTGCTTCGCTTCAAAGCCGATCATCGCAGACAGCAAAACCCATACAAACAGTGAAAACCCGCATCGGTACAAGTTGCACCTCACCAACTTTCCCGCCAGACATGCAATTACCAAGTTCTCTCCGCACGAAAAGTATCCGCGTATCTGTCGTGGCGCAGAAGAGACGGTGCTCCATAGAGTCGGTCCAGAGGAACGACACGGCAGCTGGTCCGTGTGCATGGCCCACCACCAAAACCCCCCCCCCCCCCCCCCCCTCCCATCTGCCACCTGCTCATTCTTCGATTCGCCCGCATTTCGCCATGGCCCTCACGACGTTTTTCTTCCTGCTGGCGCTGGGCGCCTCCCGCGCGATGGCCGCGGACGACAGCGGCAGCCTGACCATGTCGGTGGGCACGAACGGCACCACCGTGCAGGCCGAGAGCGGCACGACCGAGTTCATGGGCACCGAGTACAACCCGGCCAAGTGCGTGCTGCAGTTCGTGAGCCTCGAGTGCGACGACAACTGCGCCGAGCTCAACGGCTACGAGCTCGAGTGCGTCTCGCAGGGCAAGCAGGACGGCAAGGAGAAGAAGATGTGCGAATGCAAGGCCGAGGACGCCAACTCGTGCCAGAACTCGGCCAACCCGAACGCCACGTCGGGCTCCGTGGCCCAGTTCGGCGAGTGCAGCGACCAGAACCAGTGCGTCGACTCGTACGGGTACATCGCCACGTCCACGGAGGAGGGCCCCATCTGCGCCGAGAAGCTGCACTGCCTCCAGGAGATCAACACGACGGCCACGCAGCCCGCCTCCATCTGCCACACGTGCATGTCGTGCATCGCCCAGAACGACGCCGCCGACAAGCAGCTCGCGGCCGCCAAGCGCTTCAACTGCTCGTCCATCTGCCCGCAGGAGATCCTGGACACGGTGGCCGAGCGCAACGCCGCCGGGGTGGGCATCGCCGACTCGTACTCGCTCACGGCCTCGACATCCGGCTCGAGCGAGTCCAACTCGACCACCTCGTCTTCCAGTGGCAGCAGCAGCAGTGCGGCGGGCTCCAGCGCCGCCTCCGCCATCCCGCAGGCCAACCTGGCTGCCATCCTCTCGGCCATCGTCGGCGTGGCCCTCCTGGGTGCCTTGAACTAGGTTCACAGAGAGAGAGAGAGACAAGCGAGCTACCATCACCTGGTATTAATGTTATCAAAACAACGCCATTCGTTACGTGAATCCTGGGCTCCAGTGTGTTGTGTGTGTTATACATGGCAAAACTAATACGCAGGGACGGCTTGGACAGGAGCTCAGCGACAGCAAACATGCTAGATAAAGATTACACCGATCAGAGATCCCCCTTCGGCAGACACCCTGTCTGACTCAGGAGGATACGTGGAGCGCGTTCAAGCGGCTCGTGATGTCGTTGAACACGAAGCGCGTGCACTGATCCTTGACGCGCTCGTACTCCGTCGCCTGGAGGCCAATGCGTCGGGACACCGCGCGCCGAGCCTCCTCAGCACCGGGTGTCTCGGGCACAGGCGTCGCGCTCTTGGGCTTGGGCAGAGGGCAGTATCCTTTGATGGACGTGTGGCGGACGGAAATCATGCCGGAGCCCGGCTCGCGGCGAATGACCATACCACCGCACACGTTGCGACGGATTGTCTTACAGCCAGGAGCGTCCACAGGTAGCGGGTGCAACGAGTCGTCGTCCACGTAGTCCCACAGGATCAGACCTCCGTCGGGGCTGCGCTGCTCTCGAGTGATCACACGCGCCTCCACCTTGATTTCGTCCGTTTGACGCGCTTCGTCCACAATCTCCAGTATGGGCTCCATCGACGCCACCAGGTTGGTGTAGTAAATGCGCGACTTGGTCACGCCGTCATCGTCGTCTTGGTACACTTCGTCCACCGATCGAGACTGGTAGGCAATTCCGGGATAGTACACGCCGATGGATCGCATGCTCGTGAACACCAAATCGATGAGCGTATCCAGCGTGCACTGCGCTGTCTCCCTGAACAGGAACACGGAGACGAACTCCTTGATCACTCGGCCATCACCAGCATCATCGGTCGTGCAGCACTGGTGTGCGCTGCTGTTGGGCTTGCCGAAGAGTTCCCGCATCACGACGTCCGCGTACCCATCATCCAGCTCCTGGGCGTCGCGCGTTCCATCGTGCAGCAGCTTCACATTGCCCGCGTACACTTGTCCAACAGCGAGCAGTCTCTGGGTCTCGCCTTCCGTGTTCTTCAGCACGAGCTTGTTCGCGAGCTCCATCTTGCTCTGCGGGAAGTGGGCCACGTACTCCTTCCGTCTGGCTAGCGCATCCCTCGACGCCAAGGCCGTGTACGAGTGCACCCAGTCATGGAACTCGAGCGTCTTGGAGCAAGGCAGGTCGCCTCCCCCCATCAAGGCCCTCATGCCCCCAAGGAAGGCCGTCTGCTGGAACAGCGCCTGCTTCAGCACCTGGTTGTTCTGCTCGGCCTGCTTCCGCTTGCGTCGCTGGGTCATGGCCTCCTCCTCATAAGCCACAAGCTGGTCGTTGTCCGCCAGCTGGGCCCTCCTCTCGGCTCTCAACGCCGCCAAGTGGGCCGTCAGCGTGGCCATGTCGGCCTGCAGGGAGGACACGAGACACTTCTTCTTCTCCCGGTGCCTCTGCACGCTGGAGGCGATCTGCGAGCGGCGCTTCTGCTTCTTCTGCTCCTCCAGAGTGAGCGCCTCCTTCTTGACGCCGGCTTCGGCGACCTTCCTGCCTCTGCCTCGTCCTCTCGCGGCCTTCTTGGGTCCCTGCGTCTCCCCGCCTGCTGCAACGGGTCGTGGGGCCACCTGCGCCGCCTCGGGCGCGCTGCCGACGCTGCTGGAGCTGCTGTAACCTGCTGGGAAGCCCCCGGAGAACGGGGACGCCGGGGTGGCCTCGCTCTGTCGGAAGGGCGGGTTCTGGGCCGAGTTCTGCGCCAAATGCGCCGCGTGCGGGCTCAAATCGACGGTCGCGGGCGGCGGGAGCGCGCTCAGAGCGTCGTTGATCAACAGGTCGCTCAGGATCTCCCAGTCCTGGTCCAGATTGGCGGGCGGCAGGTCGGCCGACACGTCGTCGGACGCGGGGGATGACGCGCCCTCGCTGCTGCTGCTGCAGGCCGACGGGGAGTTCCACGTGTGGGCGGACGGCGGTGGCGATGCGTACGCGTACGCGGAGGGCCGCTGCTCGGGCGGGGAGGCCGCCGCGGAGGCGCCAGCGTCGAACAAGCTCTCCATGCTGGTCGAAGAACCGGAGGATTGACGAATGACTTGCGCTTTGTATGGTGGGGTGGGATGAGACACATGCGCTTCGTTGAGCCTGCGATAGGTGATATCACTGCGTGTCGGCGCGATATTACCTAAATACAATAGAAAGTGAGAGTCGTTCTGGAAGGTGGAAGGTTGTATCATGTGATACAACAGCGTATAAAACAAATCGAGTTCTGCAGGGTTTTCAACAGGCGAGGGCTGTAGCCAATCAGCGACAGTCTCAGTAGACGAAGTACTGCTGGTCGCGCAAAGGCCCAGCTCAGTTGCTACTGTTGACGAAAACTTGGCGTCACGGTTGACAGAGGTTGCTTCGTCCGAGAGTTGACCTGTTGGGTAAACGACGATCGGCCACAGATTATGGGACGGATTTACGTGTTGCTGGAGTTTTGCCTGGATTTTAAACGCTACGCGGATTACCCGACGCACCGAGAGGCCCAGTAGTTCGTGGTGCATCTAGTAATCTGCTCCGTGTGACGGTTATGGCGTTCGTGCCAGTCGTCCGTCTCACCGTTCGCCGTGTTTTACGATTCAGAGTCATCACTTAATAAATTGCCGTCTCCAGTTCACCAATCAGCAAAAAAGAGATGATACTTCAGCAACAACTTCTCGTGTTGCTGTGGGTGGCGTTCGGGACGCTCGTCACGGCCAAGAACAGCACAACCGCGCACACCACTTTTCCGACCAAGTCGGGCGTCAAGGCGTGGGTCGACCCTGCCACGCCGAGCGACCGTTAGACTTACGTCACGTCCCGTGGCAGGAAATGGGACCTCGTCATGAGTGACGAGTGCAACGTGGCAAACCGCAGCTTCCGACCGGGTGACGACCACATTTGGACGTCGCTGGAGAAGCCCGACGGAGTGAACGGAGCCATGGAGCTCTACTCGCACAACATGACGTCTACCAAGTGCGATGACGACGGCACGTGCTACTTCTACATCAAGTCCGTGGACGAAATGACCGTCATCCACGTCTACAACATGTACACGCACCCGCCCGGGTTTACTGACGCCAGCTTCTTTCATCGGTCGGCGATGGTGCAGTCGTGGAACAAGTTTTGTTTCCAAGGCGGGATGCTCGAGGTGCGTGCTCAGCTCCCGGGGGCGGTGACGAATGCGTCCGGCAATCCCGATCTAGCTCAGGGGAAATCCGGAAAAGTTGCCACCTCGCAGTACTACCCGACGTGGCCTGGCATTTGGATGATGGGGAACCTCGGCCGCTCCATCTTCTCGGCGTCGACCAACCGCATGTGGCCGTTTTCCTACGACAAGTGCGACCCCAACGTGTTCAACTCGAGCAACCAGCGCATCAGCGCCTGTGACTCTAATCCTGGCTACGGATTGAACCCGAACCAGGGCCGCGGTGCACCGGAGATCGACGTGTTGGAAGGTGGCGGGCTGGCCATTTCCTCGTCTCTTCAGATTGCCCCCGGCATGCCGGACGATTATCGCATGATTGGGCCCAACACGTCGACGGGCGACTCCGGTTCCTGCTTTTACAGCTACGGTTGCCAGACGCCGGGCGCGAACACTATCGATGTCCCGATAGCATTGTACCAGCAACAGCGAGGCCACAAGTCCTGGTATCAAGGACTTCAATATGCCTCCAACAACGAGTGCGTGCAGAACCCCAATTCGCAACAAACTTTCAGCACGGTTGCTGCGTCTTTGAAGGCTGGCCTGACGGAGAATTCTTGCTCACTGAAGACGTGTCCGGCGTCCAACGACGTCCACTCGGACGTGGGCTTGATTGACGGTAAAGGGGAGAGCCACTGGGGGATCAACTCCAACGGAACCTGTTTCCCAGTCATGAACTCCTACACGGGCGCCCATCTGTGCGATCCCGACAATACCCATTTGAAATGTGCGAGTCCTCGAAACTCATCGACGCCCAAATCCAGTGCTATGAGCTCATTCAACTACCAGATGGACGCTATCTCGTCGAATTGGCCGGTGCACCTCGGGGCGTATGTGGACTTCGTCGTCTATGAGTTGGAATGGGTCACGGGTGCGAAGGGATACGTGCGCTGGATGCTTCATGGGAGTCCGCTCTTTGAAGTCTCGGCCGCCGCTGTCACTCAGGTGCCGCAGAACTCCAAGAAGACCAATCCGCAGAAGACGATGCTGGAGGAGCCAATGTACGTGATTTTCAACGTGGCGCTCTCGGCTACGTGGGGTGCGAAACCTCCAAACCCCGGGAATGCGTGTCGCGGCGACGGTACAGACAAAGAGGTGAACAGGATTTGCGATTCCTTCCCCATGTTCCTGAAGGTTGACTACGTTCGGCTGTACCAAGACCTGGGGAGCGATCTCGACACTGACAACTACATGCAGGTCGGCTGCGACCCGAAGAGCCACCCAACGAAGAAGTGGATCGAAGGGCACATCGACGAGTACGAGGACAGTGACAACAAGTGGAAGGAAGTCGCTGGCAAGGCGTTCTGCAACACGAGCGATGACTGCACGATCGGCGGCAGCCTGGGGAAAACTGCGCTAAAAACGGGCAAGTGTCAGAAGTCGCGCTGTGTGTGTACACACCCGTCGTCCTGGGGCGGCCCGCGTTGCACGACAGCGGTGTCCAGTTCGACCAGTTCCTCTGGAAGTTACTTTACAAGGAACGCTTACGGGCCCCCGATCGGCCTATCGATCGGGCTGGCAGTGGTGGTAGCGTTGCTATCAGTCGCCTCCACTTACGCGGCGGTGGTGAAAGAGCGGAAGGCAATGGCTGAGAAGAAGAACGAGGTCAAGGGTGCTGCGGAATTGCTATCTCAAGACAGCAACAGCATTGGCGATCACCAGCAACTCAAACTTGGCACTCAGCAGCGTTCTCAGAACCACAAGAGCAACGACCGTCTGAGGCAAGTTTCCGGTCAGTGCATATTTCCGGTCAAGCCATTCCTATGTTAAGAACAGAATTTCGAAGAGGGAAAACACTGTTATATAAGCCTAATAAGATTGGCTAATTCCAATGAATGGCTTGGCGCGAAAAGCTCCTTTCGAAAGAGGTATGGCTCGCCTCCTACCGAAGAAGCCTCAACCGCAGCCTCCGACCGAAGTGGTCTCGACGGAACCGCCAACGAAATACATCTCGACACAGCCTCCGACGGAAGAGGTCTCGACGGAACCACCAATGGAATACGTGTCGACACAGCCTCCGACCGGCCACGTGTCGACGCAGCCTCCTACCGAAGAAGTTTTAATCGTAGCCTCCGACCGAAGTGGTCTCGACGGAGCCGCCAACGAAATACATCTCTCGACATAGCCTCCAACGGAAGAGGTCTCGACGGAACCACCAACGGAATACGTGTCGACACAACCTCCGACCGGACACGTGTCGACCCAGCCTCCAACGGAAGAGCCGACCGAAGGGGTCGCGCCGCAGCCTCCTACTGAAGAAGACTCAACGCAGCCTCCAACGGAAGAGGTCTCGACGGAACCGCCAACGAAATACATATTGGCACAGCCTCCGACGGAAGAGGTCTCGACGGAATCGCCAACCGAATACGTGTCGACGCAACCTCCGACGGCAGAGCTGACCGAAGAGGTCTCGACGCTGCCACCGATGACGTTACCGCCAACGTCACCGTGCACAAGTCAAGGAACAAACGGTATTGGAGTGGAGTACAGGGTTCGCTACAACAACTTGGCGATTTATTCCTCAACGTCTGGCCTCCGAAATGCGCAATCCTGGCACTCATGCTGGGACTTGTGCTGGGCCGACGGTAACTGTGAGGCGTTTAGCTTCCAGCAAACATCTTCGACATCCATGTGCGAGTTGACGGCTTCGACGAACGACGGGACTGAACAACTCGCAGGCGGGTAATATTGCCGACTTCCGTGCTTCCCAGTGAGTTATTGGCAGTGACCGGCAAAAGACTCCAAGCATTCGATAGCCACTTTTTTGCTTCTCTTTTGATAACTCTGTAAAGCACATTCATTTCATTTCGCACATCCTTGTATCCGTCTGAGGCATATGTCCGGTCACTTAAGGTGGTATACAAACGTCAAGATAAAGAGGGGGTGTTGCAAGGGTGGTGCATGTTTCCGGTCACTCGAGCCAAGGTTCATACGAGTATACAACTATAACTCATCTAGACTAGAGCCGAGGCAACAATAGTCGGTTCTTGCTGTACCTTGTGCACCTTTGCCTCGCGCTTCACGCATTGACGGTGATCTTTTTCACGAACTCGCGCCTCCTTCTGACGAAGCGACTGCAGCAGTCGCTCGTTCTTACGACGCTTCTTCTTCAGCGCGCGCTGCTTCTTGGCTTCCTTCACTTCAAGGCATCGCTGCTCCTTTGCGCGCAATCTTTCTTGGGCCTGTAGATCCTTCGTGCGCTGTTTCTCCGTTGCTTGCACAGCTCGCTCAACCTTGGCCCGCTCCTTTGCCAGCGCCCGCTCCACATTAGCCTGCTCCTTGTCTAGCTTTGCTCTCTTCTTGCGTTGAAGGGCATCCAGCATTTCGGTGTGCGTCAGTAACACCCCACCTGAGTACTGCTCGTCCACGTATGTACCTCCCGATCGCTTCTTGGACATGGTTATGACGCTGGTTCGGACGACGATCACCACATTGAGCGCATCAGCACTAAGTCCACGGCGCTCAAGGTGCCGCCGCTGCCGACTTCTGGGCTTGCTCGTCCATGGTGAGGTTGCTCAACGGGGATGGGTGGTGGGACTGGTGGTCGGCTCGAATTTCAAAGTGAACTGGCAAGATCAAAATGGCGCCAAAACAGGTTGCGGCGAGACCCCTTGGGTCGGCTCTTCCGTCGGAGGCTGCGTCGACACCGTGGCCGGTCGGAGGCTGTGTCGACACGTATTCCGTTGGTGGTTCCGTCGAGACCTCTTCCGTGGCGGCTATGTCGAGAGATGTATTCGGTTGACGGTTCCGTCGAGATCTCTTCCGTCAGAGGCTGCGTTGAGACTTCTTCGGTCGGAGGTTGCATTGAATTTGCTTCAGTTGGAGGCGGTGCTGTGGCTTCTTCCGTTGCATAAGACGCCTCGGTAGGACTTTGCGTCTGAGGTGTTGCTGTGGCCTCTGTCGTGGTTTCCGTGACCTCTTAGGCAGGGTAATAATAAGGTAAGGTAGGTGTATTGTATTACATCTCTTGTCAGAGTGAACTCTAATATCCATTCTTCGCAGGGAAGCTCATCCTGCTCAGTTCTTCATTCGGCTGTTGTCCCAGCCTCCGCTCCGGTCGTTGCTGATACCGTCGCCTTCTCTGTATGTGTGCTCGTCCACGTCTGCAAGTCTCCGTTCAACAGACCTAATAGGCCTTTGTAGAGTACATGCTCTTCTGTCCCTGTCGTGAACGCCGCCATTGTACTGTTCTTGCTGTTCATGGCCTGATTTGCTAGCCAGTCCGCCATTTTGTTGTGGGCTCGATAATGATGAGTCCACGACCCAACCTCTAGTTGATCCGCCAGTCGCCCGGATTGCCGATACCAGTGCCGAAGTTTTGCTGCCTTGGGCTTTTTCCTGACCTTCATCATCCGGAGGATCAAAGTACTATCGCCTACCACGTGTAGGCCAGTCCACTGACGTGCTGCCGCATACTCCAGCATCCGATGGAGCCCGATAAATTCCGCGACGTTGTTGGTGGTCGTGCGTCGGCCCAACGCTGTTGCCGCAGCCCACACCAGCGTCCCTGCGTCTCCTTCCGGGTCCAGTTCCACGATGACACTACCGCTCCCTCCCGGGCCCGGGTTACCTCTAGACCCACCGTCAAAGAAGCCTACGCGGGTGATCCGTCGGGCAACCACCGTAATGGACACCTCGTGAACTGCGCTCCACCGTTCTAACAGAAGATCCGCAATTTGCATCCCCACTACCGATCTCGCTGTCAACAGGTATAGCCCTCCCTTGTATCTCCGGTACGCCTCCCTAACTTGTGCAATGACCCCCGCTTGCGCTTCCTCTGTGGAAAGTACCCGCCTCTCCTTTCGGTGAAGCCTGTCAACGTTCCTTCTCCAGATAGCCGTGAGCACTACCACGCATGTAAGCTGCCACATCTCATTGACAAATGCGTATATGTCATCCCATTCTGCAATATTGTTGCTCGTCCCCCACTGCACTATCCAATACGGAATCCGTGAGATCTTGAAGCCGAAAATTTCCGCGACTAGAGAGTCTTCCTCCCCGCCGCGTTCTGCATGTTCTCCAGCCAACGCCCATTGATCGATCGCCACCTGCCACATGAGTCTGGCTTCAGCACATCCCCATGCGAGATGAATCGCGCCCTGATCATCGGGCCGATTACATTGAGTGCTCAGGCAGTGATAGCCTTGCTCGCTGTTGTTCCATAGCCTTAGCCTGTTGAGCTTGAGTTTGACAATGTTCTGGGTCTGGTACGACGTCACCTTTTCCATTCGATGTACGGTTCTCCAGTCCAGCTTTCTGAGGGCCGCTGCCACGGCCTCGTGGTCCTTTGCCAGTTTCTTGTGTATTTGCTTTCTTGCTTCAACCCCCTCCATATCTCGTTGTGAGTTGATGAGACGTTTGTACTTTTTTCTTGATTGCGACCACCTTCTTTTACCCGTCCACAGAGGCAGCATCCGAGTGAGCCATGGGTGCGGCGTGATCCAGACCGTGCGTGGCGGTGCTTGGGAGGAAGGATTCCACTGCTGAGTCGACTGTCGCGTTGGCAGCGTCCCAGGGCACTACGGTGGACCCCGACGCCCAGAAGTGCACAATTTCCCCTTGTGTTGCTCGACTAGCTTCAAAGACATGATGTCTGTCCTCGAGGCAGTGGTGAATGTCCATCACGGCCGGGTCAGGCTGCCTGAACACGACCTCTGGATAGTTGGTGATGACGTTCAACACCAGCATCCGGAACCAATGTGCCATCAGGCTGTTCAGTGGTAAAACTGGCAGTGCGGGGCGGAAGATGGTGACTCCATTTGCCACGTTATGGATCTGCAAAATGTCCTTGATGCGTACCCCTGTGATCGTGGCCACTATCGACTTGTATTTTCTCCACTTTTGCAGGTTTCCCTGCGTGTCTCCTAACCATAGTTTAGTCAGTGGCAGTTCCGTGACCACCGCGGTCATGCATTGCCCACTCAGCCGTTTGCGGGAGTTGCGTCGTCCTTGTAGGATGGCCAATGCGGGCCCTGTGCATCTGATCTCTAGGCCGGCCTCTGACCACCGGGATTGCGTTCCCTGGCTAAGTCGTAAAGCCGTTCTCGTTTCTCGGATCGCACTCGAAAAATCTCCTTCCTCTGGTGCACGGTCTCTTAGGCAGGGTAACTAGCAGGAGCCGCTGTGGTCTCCCCGACCGGAGCGTTAGTGGAATGTTCAGCGGGTGCTTCAGTGTTCTCGCTTGGCTTCTCGGTTCCAGGCTCCGCTGTGCGGGGCTCTCTCCTTCGTCCCAGTCGTCGGTGTCATCGTCTGGATGCCGTATTCGCCAGCGGTGGCGCCGCTCTCGGTAGATCCGGCCGTCTGACTCGCACCGCTCTCGGTCGTGCTTGTAGTCATCTTACCCGTTTATTGGGCTCCTTCGTCATCTGAGTCAACGTGACAGCGAAGGGTAAGCGGCCCGTCAAGGGTGCTATCGTAGTTGACAACAGTAGGGACTCTCTCCTGCGTAGTCGCAGTGTATTCCGCTTCTTCGTCGGCGGTGCTCCAGTCTGCCT
>JAGDFM010000466.1:355-29388 GCA_019155715.1 Phytophthora pseudosyringae
CCCCCCCCCCCCCCCCCCCCCCCCCCCCCCCCCCCCCCCCCCCCCCCCCCCTGCAGCTGCTGGTTGCCGAAGCACCACAACAGCCAGGCACCCAGCGGGTCAATGCTCGGAAATTGAAAGTCCCGAGGAAGCACATGAAATTTTCCACCCCATGCATGATAGTAGCAGACTGGTTGCTGGAGTGGGGCAGGTAAATCCTGCGATGTGTTGCGGCGGAGACCCGCTTCATCTAGCAGCGCTCGTATTTCATATCTGAGCAGATCTCTTGTAATATTGCCGACTGCTACCCCTTTTTTTTCTCCAACACAGCCTCCATCCTCTCCTCTAGCCTGCTGGGGACTTCACCGATTGATCGTTGTTGTCGATCAAATTTCTTGTACAGCTCTATATAGGGTGGAATTCCACTTGGCTTCATCCAGACGGATTCACCAGCCTCCAGATTTACACTCAGACTGCCGAGGACGGATGGACTTGCGAAAAGAGGAGTTGATAGTAACGGATGTATCGTTGGTAGATGCTGTTGTAGATATTGTGCGTGATAAACAAGCGATGCGAGACACAGACGTAATATCCCAGATAGATTGGGTTCATCAACAAGGCTGGGAAACATCGTCCGCACACCGAAATCCACGTTACCGTCAGAAATATTGCGAAAATGAGGTGGTAGTGTAGCAAACTTAGAGTCATTTACAGGTAGGCCAGCCACTACACGGCCCAAGAATTGGTCACCGGCGGCTTCATAGCGAAAGTATCGATCCTGAACGCCGCCAAGGCTCCATCCACAGCGGAGACAGACACTTACAATTGATGGACCACCGGTACTACCCCCACATGCAAACGTGGTGACCCCTTTTCGCACCGAGTGTGTACCTTAGCTTTTGGCATAGCCATCCTTCTTCAGGAGTGTAGTCAATGCTTTACCAAACCGCAATTTCTGATTAGAGCCAGAGAACAATGATCCTGGCTGCAGCCAAGGATGACACGCGAGATAAACTGCCAGAGCAGTCACCCAACAGTCGATGGAATTAGCGGATTTCCATATACATGGCGCGGGTATCTGGACCCAGAGCCTTCCTGGTTAGTTTTTGTCTTTACAAATATGACACCGACACTATCATCTTTCTCCACGAGATGCTGTATCTGGAGAGTTTGCACAGGCATTGACCGGCACATCAAATTCCACTGCGACGTCAAAAAGAGATGCGAGAATCCACCATCATTAGCCGCAAATGTCGAGTTACAGAGAGATTTATAGAGCGAGTAAGTGAGAGGCTGCTTCCCAGAAGTCTTGGGGGCGCTGGACTCGTCATGCTCATCCTCAATTCGCTCCATACCAGAAAAAAGCTGGGCCATGCCGTCGCCCTACTCCAGTGGCTCTTTTCACACGGTAGAGGTCCTTAATAGCGCTGCGATATCTGCCCAGTGTGCCCGTCGTCACATAATCGCTTCTATACACAAGGAACTTCTAAAAAACGAAGGTGTGAACTCGGCTAGATTGATATCGCCGTTGTCATCAAAAATCTGCCCGTGTTCTTGTCCGACTTGGAGAGGGTTTCATTGATCTATTTCTTGATTCCATTCAGACTACTCTTGTACTTGCCCCTCGTTTGTACCGCTACACACGCATCGCGTATGCTTCGACATCAGTTTGGCTGGTGGTGCGCTCCTGGAAGCTTTCACAGGCTGAGCTTCCATCGCTCATTGTGATCAGTTGTTTATTTCGACTCTGGCCCAATAAGCTGACGCTGTTATCGTAGTGCGGCGACCCCTGACGATTGCTCGGAAAATCTGGATGGCGATATCTCCTATAGTAAAAATAAGACAAATTGGTGTGTGGAATGCACCCACTTCCGCGAAAAGGTAAGCCACACACGCCGACGATTTGACGGGAAAACCTATAAATAAATTACGAAAGCGAAGGAATCAATATTTCTGCCGTGATAATTCTAGCTTAATTATATTCACTTCATACCCTTAAAACGGCCTTTAGTTAGCTATTTCCTACGTTAATCATGAGTTAATGATTGGGTGAAATGATCTAGGCGATGGCCGACAGCATCTTTGGGCTGATACAGCCCGAGCGCTCATACTCGTTACCAAGCTAATGCATTTCGTGTAAGCGGTCACCGCCCTTTAGATGGCAGCAGGTCCGCGTTCACGAGCTCAATTTACAAGACACTTTGCACGCGTGAAGCACGATCTGTTCCTTTTTGCTAAATCCCCCAGCCGGTGACTTGGGATCATTCGAATTCCGAGAAAACGCCAGTCATCATAGTGAATGGTCTGGGTCACCTCCTTCACATCAAGCAAGCAACAAGCCCACCTAAGCACCCCGATAACAATCCACACACCCGAGGTTACTTGGAAGGGCATTGTGCTACCCCTAGAACAATCGATTATTTGCGCCACGATTGCTACCGGTAACATTGGGCACGACCTGTTAGAGGCGCTTCAAGTCGAGATTGCCAAAGAGATCGACGAGGACCTTGCAACCATCGGAACGGGAGACTGGGCCCTTCGCCCCGCGAAGCCGAAATCTGATGAGGATACGCCAGCATGTCAAAGCTACTGCTTCTTTGGCTGTCGGATGAAGTACTTGTGGCAGTGGTTTTGCTGTTGCCGCTGTCGTTCTTGCGGTGGGGCGGAGAGTGGCTGACGCTACGAGTGCTCAAGAACACCGGCATTCCAGACTGGGTAACCAAAGGAACCGGAAGCACTAGCGCTCGCGAATTCGACTCCCGGGTTTGTATTGGGCACTGCAGCGGAGCTGCAAAGTGTAGTGCGCCAGAGGAAGACGTATGCATGTCTCTCCGAGTCTCAGCTAGCGGTTCTTTGAGCCTGTAAGTCTCTGCAGAGGCTTAAATCCTTCTAGTAATACTAAATAGAGGCTTATAGATACGGTATTCCTAATCCAAGGTAAATACACTCTTTGATGCTGTTGTACCTTTCACTATTTCTGCCGTTATAATTCTGGCTTAATAATTATATTCACTTCGTACCTTTAAAACTGCCTTAAATTAGCTATTTCCTACTTTAATTATGGGTTAATGCTTGTGTGAAATGATCTAGGCGATGACGAGGCTCACCCCGGCCGAGTTAAAGCAGCACATGGACGATTGGGGGTTTGCTACCCGCCATTCGGGCTCTACTCCTGCCTATTGCTGCCTATGAGCTTGCAAATGCTGGTCGAAGGTGTAGGGGAAGAACTCACAATTTTAGGCAGAAATAGTGTTAAATCAGGATTTATAAGTTTTAGCTGCCTATGGATCACTTCAACTTGTCCTCCCCCTAATACAAGCCCCTAGAAGAAAACAACCCTCAATTAAGGTGACAAGGGGGGAAAGGATCTTTGGCAAATTGGAAGAATCTGAGTAAAGATGAAGGTGTTCGGCTCTCTCTTCCTCGCCGTTGCGGCAAGCGCAGCGTTCGCCCCCGCCACCGCGTTGACCACCGATCTGCCCTCGTCCCTGAGCGCCAGTGAGCAGCAGACGTGGGAGGCCTTCGTGGACTACGCGGTGGACTTCGGGAAGGCCTACCGCTCCTTCGCCAACGACCAGGAGCTCGTGCAGCAGCGCTTCCGAGCCTTCGCGACGAATCTGGAGCGCATCCAGACGCACAACGAGGCCTACGAGCGCGGGGAGCACAGCTTCACGCTGGGGCTTAACGAGCTGGCGGACCTCGCGGACGCCGAGTACAAGCAGCTGCTGAGCTACCGAGCGAGGGACTCGAGGGCCGCCGAGACGTTCGAGAAGCCCGAGGGTGTCGAGGACCTGCCGAGCACTTGGGACTGGCGCGAACACGACGCGGTCACGCCCGTGAAGAACCAGGGCCAGTGCGGCTCGTGCTGGGCCTTCTCGGCCGTGGCGGCCATGGAGTGCGCCTACGCTCTGAGCACGGGGACGCTCGAGTCGTTTTCGGAGCAGGAGCTCGTGGACTGCACCCTCAATGGCATTGACACGTGCAACCATGGAGGAGAGATGAGTGAAGGGTTTGAGGAGATCATTAACAACCACAAGGGCAAGATCGACCGCGAGAAGGACTACGAGTACACGGCCGAGTCCAAGGGCGTGTGCAACGCCAAGGACGACAAGGCCATCGGCCATTTCACCGCCTACGCCAATGTGACGTCCGGGGATGAAGGCGCGCTGCAGGCGGCCATTGCCACCAAGGGCGTGCAGGCGGTCGCGATTGACGCGAGCAGCTTCACGTTCCAGTTGTACCGCCACGGCGTGTACAGCTGGCCGCTGTGTGGCAATGCGCCGGACGCGCTGGACCACGGCGTGGCGGCGGCCGGCTACGGCGTCTTCAAGAAGAAGGACTTCTGGCTCGTCAAGAACTCGTGGGGCGACTCGTGGGGCATGAAGGGCTACATCATGATGAGCCGCAACAAGGATAACCAGTGTGGCATTGCCACGGATGCCGCGTACCCGATTGCGACCAAGGAGGAGGAGGCTGCCGTCGAGACCGAGGACCGCGCTATTGTCCTGGAGACGACGGAAGTGGCCAGCATCATGTAATCGAGCGATGGAGTTGGAGTTGGCCCCCGCCGGTCCGCTGTTACGAATGCACACGTTGTAGCGCCAGCTCGCGTCTGTTGGGTAACCCTCTTTTTGTGTTGCTTCCCCGCAGCAGGACTCTCATCGAAGTGCTCGCAGATTAGGGGCCAAATGAAGGTGTGTGGCCTTCCCCGGCGGGAATCCCCGCATCCTGGCCAGCAGATCGTTCGCGTGGTCGGCCAACGCGTGTGTTCCTTTGCGTAGTCGCTGATTCCCCGGACGAGCCCGTCTGTCTGCAATAGCACCAGTGCTGGTGCTATTGCAGACAGACAGGCCAGATGATGATGGAAGGGCATCACTACCTAGCCCTTGCATTCCCTACCATGGCATAATCTACCCAAACGATTGCGGGCGTGTTGCTATGTGCCCATTTTCGGTAGTTTGCTCACATCGATGGCTCGACTTGGTTGGATCCTGAAGGCTCGTGGTCGTGCTTCTCGTGACCACGACGGCACTTCTCCTTAATACCATGGTCGTTCTCACAACCACTGTGGTCGTAGTCGTCGCGGTAGCGCTTGCTGTAGTAGCCTCCGCCACAGCCGAAGCCAAAATCGTTAGCCTAGGTCGCTACCATAGCCCGGGAACCCGATCACCATGGCGGTGCTTTCCATTGTGGTCTTCGCAGTCGCCGTCGTTACTCTTCATGCCGCAGTACAACTTGGACCATTGCTACGACTGTGGACAAACCGACGCCGACACTGAATGCCAACATCTTACCGATCTTCATGGTTCTTGGTTGTAGTAGTTTTTTAGACTTGGGATGAGAGGGTAATTCGGCTTGCTTGAATGCTGACGAGCGCTCTGATGGTGTCACTAGTATGAATCAGAGCTGCTGGGACGACAGTACTCTGGACTACTTGGTCAGTCTGCTGTTCATCAATCACTTCGGGTAGATGCTAGATGCTGTTAGTCAACTCTGCGATTCTCTCATAGTCAACAAGTCAAAAACCACTGACGAGGTAGACGAATGACGGGCACATCGTGAGCCCTGATGCCCCACTACACACCAACAGGACACCGCTGCACTACTCCTCGCTCTCTTACTTTTCATCTCGCCTCATCCCTGGTACTCAACAACCAACCGACCAGCTCTTCTCTCGTGAAACAAGCAACTCCCCGTCCAAGATGCACTCCAAGATCCTCCTCGCTCTCGCCTTGTGCGTCGCCGCCTCCATGCTGCAGGTGACCGACGCGCGTGGTGCTCCAGCAAGAATGTCCACGCGTCGTCAGCTCGGCTCCTACAAGGACTACGGACACCACCCGCGCAAGCACGACCACGACCACAAGAAGAAGCACGACCGTCACGACAAGGACCACTACCGTCGCCGCCTCGAAGACAAGGACGCCAAGTCCAAGGCCACTGAGCCCTCGGACTACAGCTACGGCAAAGACGACTATGGTCATGACGACTACGGCCACGACGACTACGAGCACAAGGGCTACGGCTACAAGAACGACGACTACGCCTACAAGGGCTATGGCGGAAGTTACAGCTACGTTGGCAAAAGCTACGGCGGAGACTGCGACGACTACAGCAACGACTACTACGGCCACGGCAACGACTACTACAGCTACGACAAGGGAAGCTACTACCCGGACTACTACTCGTCGTACGGTGGTGACTTCGACTATGGCTATGGCGGTGACAATGGCTACGGCTACTACCCGAGCTACTCGTCGTACGGCTACCCGGACTACTCGTCGTACGGCTACCCTGGTTACGGCTTTGGCTATGAGTCGGCTGCGTCGGGTGCTGGAGGTGACGGTGGCGAGATGGGGTCTGCCCCTGTGTCTACGGACGCTACGGACGCTGTCAGCAGCAAGTCAGTGGAGAAGGAAAACAAGGCGACGTCGAAGGCGAAGTCGCCGAAGGAGGGCAAGTCGGACTCCACGGACAAGTCGAAGGACAAGTGAAAAAGGCCTGCAATGCGTGAAGTAGTCGACGGGCGAGAGGCAATGTGGCCCGCGTGGAAATGTGTAGCGTAGATGAGGAAACTGGTAGCTGTAGCGAACACGAAGCCCAATGGATGGGATCATTATTCTTCATTTGAATCGGCACGTCACTCAGTAGTGGCTTATCCAGAAGCGGGAATGCAGAATGGGTGAATGGGTCCTCCCAAAGTATATTGCCCATTTACCGGGCTGATCGCCCCGTTTATGCGCGTACCCTGGTCTAAAACCGGCCATACAAACGCCAAGATCGGTGCGCGGGCTTCAAGCGCCACATCGCGTGTGTGCCTCCTACTGCAAGTTAGGCGCAGCGAAAAGCACGCGGGGCGGCGTCAACTCCACACGTATTGGCGCTGCGGGCCAATATACGCGGCAAGGCGCCGAGGCAGGACCGTGTTAAGACGGGCGCCGGATACCGCGGCATCCACCATTATCCGGCCCTTGAAGTGAGGGCGCGTCACCGGCGGCGTCACCGATTCCATGTTTCGGGACGCAGTGCCCAAATCGGTACGAATGGGTCGCGCAAAAGGTCTGGGAAATGACGTATCGTATCTTTTCCGCAAGCAGCGCGCCCAAATCTGTGACGCGGCCGCTCGGCCGCCACCCCGATTGGTCAAAATACGCTTCCGAGGAGCAGAAGCGGGACGACGGCATGTCTCACCTTCGGACTTAGCAGGGAACCCTCACTTTTCCAGTGGCCACTGCAACGAGTGGACATGTCTTCCCCTGGGGCAGTTTTCCTCCCTCTATTCCCGTGTCGGCACGCATTTCCCTTTTTGCCGCTGGTTGCCAACGTGCCCGCCTGTCAATCCCTTCGACGCACAAGCCATGGAGAGCCTCAGAACCGCCACCGCCAGCAGCAACAACGCCCAGCTGCAGCTCAGCTCCTTCATGTCGCTCGATGCCGACGACGAGATGGCCCAGCTCATCCTCGAGGTACGCCGGCGGCTGCAACAATGCAGCACTGTACCACTGCGCGCAACGCACTAACGGATCCTTGGATCATTGTTCCTGCTTTTGCCATCGCAGGAGCTCTCGTACATGCGGCGCTCGTTCACGGGCGTGGCGGCCGAGATCGCCAGCTCGCCGTCCAGCACCTCGTCCACCGGGCTCAACGCCATCTCGGAGGACGACGAAGAGGAGGAAGAGTAGACGCCAGCCAGTCGACAACGTACCAATCGATAGAGACTCACGCGGTGAGTTACGGGTGCATCACGCGGCCGGAACTCGCGCAGACCGCGCTGCAAGCGGATGCCCTCGAGGAGTTGATCGCGAGGGAAGTGCAGCAGCCCGGTATTAGCATGACCACAAAGTAGGGAGAGAGAGAGGGGGGGGGATAGCAAATTGCAACGCGTTATTTATTGGAAAACAATACGCTTTCTTTTTCTAGTAGTGGTGGTGTTGTTGCAGCGGTTGCAGTGTGCATGGAGCGCATTTGCCGTGGTTGTGAAGCTTGCGGCGCTCCGTGCTTGTGCCAGTGAGAGTTCTGGTGGTGGCGACAGAGCGCCACCGCCGGGAGCAGCGATCTTATGACCTTATGACGTAGGATCCCCTGGTCTTATGACACATCGGGCGATCTTGAAAAGCTGAGTTCGCCCGGTTGCCGTTGCAACTTGCGAGCACATGGGTTGCCGCTCATACCTGTATGGCTGCGTCCGGCCGAGGCCAGCGGTCGACACTCCTCCGGGAGTCCTCGGGACGAAAACGGCGCCCCAATTTGTTCACGGCGGCGTAGGCATCGCAGATTGCTAAAACACTGCAAAAGCCTGGATTCTCCTCTTGCAAGAGAGTTGATCTATTGCTCAAATACTCCGCGACAGTCTACATGTAAGGTGCAGTTCTGGAACGCGGGCTGCGCCCAAACCAAACTCGATCAAGACTTGAGCGGTCGGCAACTGATTGTAAAGTATTGCAGAGTGGAAGCTTCAATCCACGTACGACAGCCCACATCCGAGGCAAGTACGCAGTCTGCGTATCTGCGTAACGCAGATATGCGCCGTAGTGCTAAATTACTACTACATGTGAGCGAATAGTAGAAGCCCGCAAGCTGCAAACGCAGCCTTAACGCACGAAGGAGACGAGGAAGACGACATGAATCACGGAAGATGTCTCGCCAAAAGCTTCCAGCTTGATATCCAGGGTGGTGGTCTACTGTGCCGGTCGCCAGGTGCGCTTCTGGATATTGGCAGTTCTCCAACAGTACTATCGGAGCGACCGGATGAACTATTTTAAAATTAACAATGGAGCGATTCCGCAACCATTTGAACCTGTTCAGATCTATAATTTACCCTAGACCATGCAAAGAAGAGCCATTCTAGTGTCGAACGACAAAAGACTGCGGTTCAGATCCAAGATCTGAAAGAGCCCCCCTTTCAGATCTTGGATCTGGGTTTTGTCGGAATAGACCTGTGAAATGTGATAGATTTACCATAATTGAGCGCTCAACCTGTCAATGTTGATGCTTTCTCGTTTCATTTACTCTGTTCCGCATCAAGCGAGAAGCAGCGATCGGCCACCACCAACAGCAAGCAGCATGACGAGGCGTGGAAGGGTCGGGGTGTCGAGAACTACAGCCCCGAGCGAAGCTACGAGGACTACGCAGTCGAGAACAACCGCTGCGCCTCCCTCCGCCGTCTGCGCGCCAACCCGCTGAGCTCAGCGTCGCTGCTGTCCAAGCTGCTGGTGCTGTGGTTCCAGCCGCTGGTGTCGCTCGGCGTTCGCTGTCCGCCGCCGACCTGTGCCCCCGTGTGTGCGTCCGACTCGTGCCGCGTAATATAGTGTTGACCGCGCTGCCGTTCGCATTTCTCTTTCTGGCCTTCGGAGGCGAGGGCAAGCACAAGCACCGCATTCCCTCGTCGGTGCACGCGGAACAGAGTGATGGTAGAAGCTGCGGGCGGACACGCACTTCCCTAAATCTGTGCGAGGTGTCTTAAGTTAAATTTTTGGCGTCCCAGAATAGCTACGGGAATCGCTCCAATTCCGGTGAACTCTGTAACAGTACATAGTATTATAGTAGTGGAGTGGAATTTCCCGCAAGCTACGTGTACCATTCTGGTTACTACAGTAACTGGAGTACTATAGTACTATCGGCGGGATTTACTACTGACATGTTCACCTGATACTCGGACACACATTCTCCTGAGCAGCTCACCCCCATGTTCGAGCTGTCGACGTCCAAGGACGAGTTCGTCTCAGCCTACAGCAACAAGCTGGAGGTCGGCGGAGACGCCGCCGACGCCGACCGCAACGGCCTCACGCTGGGGCGTTGGTCCGTCGGACTCTTCGACTGCTTCGGCGACTGCGTCCCCAATGGTCTCGCCCTGTTCCGCTCTTCTGCTCTTCCTTCCTTCTCTCCCTCTAACAACCAGTACTCCATGCTGCAGGTTTCATGGCCTTCGTGTGCCCCGGCGTCTCCGTGGCTCAGATCGCGGCGCGCCTGGGGCTGATGCGCTACCAACTGGCGCTGCAGGTCGACGCGGCGCTGTACCTGCTCGTGCTGCTGACGGTGCTGGCGGACAGCGCCGTCGTCAGCTTCTGCTGCGTCGCGGCTGCCATCGCCGCGGCGTTTGCCGTCTCCCGACTGCGCACGAAGATGCGCGCGCTGTTCAACATTCCGGGGAACGCCGTGCAGGACGTGGCCAGCGCCTTGCTGTGTGCGCCGTGTGCGGTTGCGCAGATGGCCACTCATGCCCAGGCGTATCAAGCGGGGGCGTGCTCGTTCCGCGCTCGATCGACGCTGGAGGGATATGTGCGTCAGTGAGGAGGAAGGACACGGCACCCACCGTGTCAGCGCTGCCGGGTCAGCGGATTTTATAAGTAAATCTATGTTGTGAGAATTCGAGATGGTCATGGACTGACTTTTTGCATTTTAGCTTTGGGTGATGCTCCTCGTGCTCCGTTGCTGTTGCAGTATGAAGCTCATATCGACACGGGTGATGAAAATGGAGCGACAGCTCTGACATGAAAGCATCGTGCGACTTCTCCTTGGACCAGGATCTGCCATCATCAACACCAAGAGGCCACATCCACGTTGTGCATCTCCTGGTGGGAAATGGCGCAGACATTGAACAGTTTGCCAGAGGTGTATCGACACTCCTGTCTTGCGCTGCCTTAACATGGTTATTACGATATTGTCAGCTTCGTGCTCGAAAATGCTGCTACCATTGACTTGAGACCAGTCGAGGAAATGGCGTGCTGCTGCTTTAGCGTGTGCTGCTCAAAGAATTTAATGGTTTTTAGAATGGAGCAAAACTTAGATCTCGGACAAGGATGGATTTACAACCAGTATGCTGCCCAAACGGTCATGCTGATTCCGTGGGTGACCGACCTTCTTGGGGCATAGAGCAGTTATAATAATGCCAGAACCATGGGTCTACCTACCACCGTTCGGGTTGCTGCGCTATTTGGCCAAGTCTACCCGCTGGTGAAGTGTGATGCGGGAAATTCGTCGCTGAAACTTGCAGCTCTCAACAACGGGTACCTTGACGAAGATGAAGTCGATTAGTCGGTCGATTCAGGTGAATAGGGGGGTTGTTGCTTGAATAGTGATCAATGATACCCGAATGTTGCAATGAATGGAAAATACTACTTACTTCGAAGTAGTACGTAGTAGTTACAGGAGTGCATTGCAAAAAGTCTTACAGCACCCTCAAAGCTGGTCTAAGTACAAGCCTAAGTTAATAAGACGGCGCCTGGCGCCCGAATGGCAGCTCTCGAGGGTTGCCGTCTTTGTCCGTGAACAGCCACTTTTCGATCGCTTGCAGCGCCGACGGCGTTTTCTGTGGAGTTGACGAAAGCGGCCGACCAGTTCGCCTCGGCCTTCGCTGGGCAGGGGCAGCCTGCCGTTGCTTAAATGGGAAAAACTGACTTGACGTCATCCCAGCACCTTCTCCTGCGAACGCACCATTTTGCGGTGCCGCCTCTGTTTTCGTTGCAGACGTGGGGGCACTTGACGGCGCTGCTGGCAGCAGCCAATTGGCAATGCGATCCGACAACGAGTTCACCTGCTTCTCCTCGTCCACCACCCGCTGCCTCTTCACCCGCGGAGCTTCGTGCATCTCGGCATTCATCGACACGTTCTCCACGCACTCGCGCTTCCGCATAGCAGGCGGGAACGACGCGACCGCCGAGAACCTGGTCGACGCCGTTCGCTCCGGCGTCTCCTCAGGGACCACCTCCTTGCCTTGCAGCGGCTTGGGCCGCGACGTCATGGAGCTGCTCGGCTCGGGCGTCGGCAACCCAATCAGATTCTGATGCCGCCCAAGGAACAAATGCAGCTCGTTCGCTTGGTTCTGCAGCAGCTCCAGCTCCAACTCCAGCGCGGAAATGGGCGACCGCAGGAACCTACAGCTGAAGAGGATTTCGCCGATCGTGGCCTTGTCATGTTTCGTGAGCATGTGCCACTTGTCCATGGCTCGTTGGCTCTGCAGCCTCGCCAATGGCACGACGACAGTCCCCACCAGTTCATCGGCGCCGATCCTCTCCTCCTGCATCACGTCGACTCTCAGCGTCCCCACCGCGGCCGGGAGCCCTTCGAACAGCAGCGACTCGCCCCACCGCGGCGTGTACCCCACCGGTCTCTTGGTGGTCATCTTCTGCTCCATAACTGTGGTGCTCTGCAGCTGCAGCTGTTTTTCTACTTCTACCTCCTTGCTCGTGACCGTCACCACCTCCGCCGTCACGCGGACGTACGTGCGCTGGCCCGAGAGGAAACCCGCCTTGAAGAGCATGTTGCGTCCGGCCTCCACCTTCACCTCGAGGCGCGCCACGCTCCGCCCATTGTCCAGACGCTCGTCCACGCCCGTCACGGGGTTGTAGCGCAGCTCGTGCTGCAGTTGGCGCAGCTGCGCCGTCTTGGCAGCGCGCGCCTCGTCCAGGCGGCGGATGCGCGCCTCCACGTCGTCCACGGCGCTCATTGTGGGGGGAGGGAGGGGGTTCAGAAGAAGAGGAAGGAGGAGTGCGAGCGCGGGGGTGGAAACTTGCTACAGTAACGGCGGAAAAAGGTTGCGAGGAAATCGGGAAACTCAGACTTCCGACTATATTTCGCGTGGCCCAATCAGAAATCAAGGATAAGAAGCGATACTGGAGACAAGTGAAACGAAGCCAGTTGAAACGAATACCAACTACTTCAAGTAAGTTTCAGTGAGCGAGGACGCACAAACCAGCAGTGCATGTGTGATGCACGCACATGATAGCCTCGGCAAGCTTGTAGCAAGCTCGTAGCTTGCGAGCAACTATTCGATAGTCATCGGGGCACAAAATAAAAAAATACGTTATTATCACAAGACAGTCAGTACCAGCAGGTTGGCGCAACAACGGAGCTGGTCGACTACTTGTGAAGCCTGCGCGGAGAAATGTTTCAAGCCCCGGGCATTCTTCGTCCCTCGCTCTTTATTGCGTTTTGGTATTGTACAGAGCACCTTGATGCCAGACTTCAACACAGAACGGGAGGAAGTGGCCTTCCTACATGAGTTATATCAAACCTGCATGCGTACTGCCTGCACCGATCAGTTCGCAGGGCAATGCAATGCCAGTAGCTTCCGCACCGTCGAAAGGGCAGGCTCGCTCGCTCGCAGCCGGATCTGGTTTACGTAGATGTGTATCTCGTTGTTCACAGAGTCCCCCTGAAGTGGGTGGGCAGCAACGTGTAGTCCTCTCTGCTGTAAAAAATTCTTCACTTGTCCGTCGATCGTCTTTTGCAGTCGCACGCGAACGGGGACAAATTCACATTATTGACTTTTCGACATGTAACCTGGCGGCAAATGGCGTGCGCTCTCAACAAACTGACCGCTTTGCAATACCATCGGGGATATAACAATACCGTCGGGGATTAAATACATCACATAGATTGCATAAAGCTCGGAAGTGAACGCGCGCGCTTGTCAGTTCTCAGACATCAGTTGTGATTCAAAGTTTGAGCTTCAAATAAAGCGCCGACACTCCTGCAAGTGAAGTAACGCTATGCAAGTAGCCCTATCCAATTGGCGAAAATTCATCCGCCGCTCATTGGCAGAAACCGTGCGTCGGTCACAAAAACATGGAGCCCGGTGGTCGCCTCCACCGCCGCCCGTTCCCGTCCGCTCGTTCAGTGCCAGAAATCCCCCCGGAGTCCTCGTCCGCCGCCTCGACCATCATGCCCGCCGGAGAAAGCAAGCTCAAGACCACGCCGCTGGACCCGCGGTTCCCCAACCAGAACCAGGCGCAGCACTGCTGGACGCGCTACAACGAGTACGTGCTCTGCCTCAAGAACAACGACGGCGACGAGGACGCCTGCCAGAAGTACTTCCAGTTCGCCTCCTCGCTCTGCCCCAGCTCCTGGGTACGTTCTCCTCCAGCTACTGCAGTGGCATGACCCTCCGCACTAGTCTCTAACCGTTCAATTTGCGAATTGTTACTCAACTTCCAGACGGACCGCTGGAACGAGCAGCGCGAGGAGGGCACGTTCCAGGGCGTGCAGTACTTCAAGGAGGAGTAAAGCTATGATGCTGCGTCTTCCCGTCTCTCTTCACTCCTACTCCCTCATGTCTGAAGGCCCGAGACTTGCGCCGTCGGCTCTGGGCAATGGCAGAGTGTAGCTCTTGCGCAGCTACCCTCCCCCCCCCCTCTCAAATGCTCGGAGACGACGGCGCGATGACAGTGAATTTTCCTCCAAAATGAACGTTTGCCGTCCGTGGCAGCTTTGCCACTTTCGGCCTTCAAAACATGCGCCGAGTTCATCATTAACCTGCAAATATCAACCACAAAAAAAAAAACATTTGCCACCACCAGCACTTTGCCATTTCGCGTTTTGCCGCCGGGGTTTCTATCGGGCGGCCCTGGGCCAGTTATGCAACGATGTTGTGGCACAGTTTTTTATTGCCATTTTTGGGCATGAAAATGCCGAGCGCTCTGTCCTTCGAGGTGCTGGGGCGATACCATCGCGCCCGGGCGGCGACGCTCACGCTGCCGCATGGAGAAGTCCGCACGCCCGTGTTCATGCCTGTGGGCACTCAGGGCGCGATCAAGGGGCTGACCACGCCCCAGATGCAGGAGAAGCCCGTGGATTGCCAGATCTTCCTGGCCAACACGTACCACTTGGCACTGCGTCCCGGCACGGAGGTGCTCGCTCAATTGCCTGGAAAACTGCACGAGTTCATGCAGTGGTCGCGCAACTTGTTGACCGACTCGGGAGGTTTCCAGATGGTGAGTCTCTCGAGGCTCTGCGAGGTGTCGGAGCACGGCGTGCAGTTCGAGAGCTTCGTGGACGGGTCCACGATGGTCTTGACGCCGGAAGCCTCGATCGCCCACCAGAACCGCATTGGAGCGGACATTATCATGGCCCTGGACGACGTGGTGTCGAGTTTGGCAGACGACGACGAACGGTTCAAAGAAGCGTGCGGACGCACGGTGCGGTGGCTCGATCGCTGCATCCAAGCGCACGCGCATCCGGACAAGCAGAATCTGTTTGGGATCGTGCAGGGTGGCCTGGACGTGAGTGAAGGAGGACTACGTGATCAATGTCTGAGTGAACTCGTCAAGCGTGACTTGCCCGGATACGCTATCGGTGGATTGGCAGGAGGGGAATCGAAGGAGGCGTTCTGGAAGGTGGTGGCCAAGTGCACGGCCCAACTACCGGAGAACAAGCCTCGGTATCTAATGGGCGTCGGGTATCCGCTGGATCTCGTGGTGTGCTCGGCGCTGGGCGTGGATATGTTCGACTGCGTGTATCCGACTCGCACGGCGCGATTCGGCACGGCCATTGTACCCTCGGGCCTGCTCAAGCTCAAGAGTGCCAAGTGTGAGCATGATGAGCGACCGATTGATGACACGTGCGAGTGCTTCGTGTGCAGCAAGTACACGCGTGCCTACCTGCGTGTGCTGCTGAAGAAGGAGGAGACTTTCGGCGACCCGGAGGAGACGACAGGCAGCATTGGCGCGCACCTCATCACGTACCACAACGTCACGTACATGCTCAACCTCATGCGCAGACTCCGACAGTCAATTATCGACGAGAAGTTTGAGCAGTTCGTGCAGAACTTCATGCTGCAGCAGTTCCCAGAGCGCAACTACCCCCAGTGGGCGGTCGATGCACTCTCGGAGGCCAAGATCTCGCTTGACTGAGTAAGCCACAGCATGTTATAGATGAATTCATTGTGCAGAAACCGCTTCTTGGTTGTTATTATCATTTTACTGTCATCCCCTTCCGTCTTGTCAAAGGCACTACTACACTTACACTAGAGAAATTCTAACACTACGACGTCTCTCTCCCCGAATCACGTGGTGACTGTGCTGGCACAGACCCACCAGGGCCTCGGAGTCTTGACATGGGGATCTTGTCTTGTTGAGGTTCTTGGCGATGAAGACGCTTGCTACTCTACGTCAGCTCTGTACATGCATACATAGAAATAAAACTACTCCCACACAAAGGAGGCTGACCACGCTCCTAGCCAGTTCGACATCTTTAGGCCTTGTCGGCGAGACCATGAGCGCTTCTTGTCTGCATGGGTCCTCGGAAGTTAGCGATGTATCTTGACTCGCATGACATCTCGTCGAGGAAACCCACTAGGTTGGCACTTAAAAGCGCTGATTGGGATTCTGCGGCATCCCTCCCATGGGGGACAACGGCAATTGCTGCTGACCTTGCTGTTGTGGCTGCATGAACGAGTAAGGCACCGCTGAGTCTGAGCTACTTGGGCCATTTTGCGAGTGAGAGTAGTTCGCGTCGTTCCAAGATTCCGAAGGGAGCGTCGTAGAAGTTTGGGGAGGCAGATTGTCGTCCAACCCTGCACTTTCCAGCAGCACATCGATGTAGTCCCGGGGTGGCTGCTGCTGGATCGACTCCTGTCGGTCTTGTTGATGTTGTTGCTGTCGCTGCTGCTGTTGCCGCTGTTGCTGTTGCTGATGGTAAGTCGCTAACCGTTCTTGCTGGGACTGATATTGCTGGGGGTGAGTCATCAGCGGACGTTGCTGGGGTTTCCGCTCGCTTCCGGACGATGAATGAGGATAGCTCATGGAACCAACACCGCTCTGGAATGGTGGCATGGCATTCTGTGATGCGTTGACGTCGCCAAATTTGAACGGGACCATCGTCGAGTGATTCTGCGGCGGAGTTTGGTGTGAAGAGCTGCCAACCGAAGATGAACTTACACTGATAGATGTCGGCCAACCACTGCAGGACTCCGTCTTGATGGACGTTGACCACCCACTGCTGGATTCGGGCTTGACGCTCAGTGATCCGTATCCAGATCCATAGATATTCTGGTGTCGATTTATCTGCTGTCGTAGTTGCTGCTGCTGTTCTTCCCGTTGCCGTTGCTGCAGTTGGTACGCATCTTGATTAAGCGAATTTGATGTGATGGGGAGTACCACCGAAGCATCACCTCTCACGCTCGAGGCAAATATTGTCTGTGGAGGTGACGGCGTACTGGAAGACGACATGAGCTCTTCGATCTGGCTGATCAAAATCGGTTTCCCACCGGAGCCGCCACCAAGGTTGTAATCAGTCAGGAGTTGGTCACTTCTGCGTCGTCCAACGTTGATGATGTTGCGAGGGCCAAAACCACCATTTGAACTACTCCCCGGCATGCTCATACCCATACCAAACGTGTCGCTGAATCCAGGAGGCAGAACATGCGGAAGACTTTGGCGTTTCCCACGTGCGGGCTGATACGAATAACGTTGCGACAACTGCTTCGCCTCGGCGATTTTTTGCAGATACATGAACTGTTGCTGCGCTGACGACGCATTGGCCACCGCATCGGTTCGAGCCTCCATTTCCAGCTCAAATTCTTGCTCTGCAGGATTTCCTGCGCGTTTCCGCCCGGGTAGCGAGGCTGTTGCCGCTGCAGCGGCTGCAGCGGCAGCCGCCGCCGCCATACCAAACGCCTCCGATCCAGGGAGCATTCCCGTCGAGTGGCGTCGTCCAGCGGCGGCTGAGTTCAGGAAGGTCACCGTCGCACCGGACAGCGTGTTGGACTTCTGTCGTTTCAAGGCTTGCTGCGTCGGGAGCTGGCTCCGTGCGTCTGCCAAATCATGAGCTTCAAACTGCGCGTCAGCCTGCGCTCGTGCCTGCTCTTGGGCGTGCAGCTGGTTCATGATCTCGATGGGGTTGGACTTGATCGTCGCGGCCATGGCGGCCGACATGACCGCAGGGTTCGCGCGCTCCTTGCGTTTGATGAGCTTCATCCTGTCCTTGTCCGCGCGCAAGAAGAACGGGTGGCTGAAGGTGCAGATGTTGGTCTGCGTCTTGGTCCACTTCTTGAAGCCAAAGTAGTTGAGTTGTCGCTGGAAGCTCGAGACCTTGTTGTGCTTGAAGTACTTGGGCAGGATCTGGCAGGCGAGCTCCTCTGGCTGGATGATCTGGAACGCCGTGCCCCCATGGGACCACGTGATGATCTCCGGGTCCTCCACCTCCAGGATCTGGAACAGGAATCTCAGAAACTTGGGCACGCCCACGTTGCGCCGCTTGATCACGTGCGCTTCGGCCTTTTTCGCCTCCGCCAGCTCCTGCTCCTGCTCGGGCTCCACCAGCGTGGCCCGACGCGTGGCCGTCACGTCCACGCTGTTGCCGCGCTCAAACCTGTCGCAGAGCTCGGGTTTCGCCCCGAAGAGCGGGAAAGATCCGGCGTCGAAGCTCGAGAGCTGCGGGGGCTGCGACGGCCGCTGCGGGCTGCCGAAGAGCGACGGGGACAACGAAGGCGGCCCCATGGCGCCGGCGCACGCCTGCGCGGCGGGGGACGAGCTGCTGGCGGCGGCGCGGCGGAGCTCGCGGTCTCTCTCGCCGAGCATTCTGCGTTGTGCATCCTTTCACGGCCTGGAAATCTTCGAGAAAAAAAAAAAAAACTTCCACGTTTAGGTTTTGCGCCAATGGACGGCGTTTTGGCGGCGTTTTGGACCAATGCGGGGGCGTGCTGTTTCTTTGCAGCGATCACGGACTCGACTAAATGCTTTTCGCTATGGTTATTGAAGCGAGGCGGCAGTGTGTGTGCGTGATGCTGGCTACAAGTGGAGATAGTAGACGTATGGACCCACAGGCAGTATGAAGGGAATGCGCGGGCCTGTGCTCTTGGTGCTCTTGGTGAAATCCGTCACGGCAGTGCGGGAGAGAGTCGAGCGAACTTAGACGCTAAGGTTCGAAAAAAGTTGCTAAGATAAAAGAAAATCACGGGAATTAGACTGTGCGCTTGAGCCAGTCCTCTTCGCTGCGCCGCTGACCATGGCGCACGCACGAGCGCGCTTTCTGGGCCTACGAGGCGTGGGCCTCGAGCGTAGAGAGAGAGAGAGAGAGAGAGAGAGAGAGCTTATGCCCGTCCACTGGTCAGAGAGAGGGACCTCGGGCGAGTCATGGCGCGCTGGCGTTGAAGCGAGAAAGTATCTTGCCGTAAGACAATTCGACGATTGGTCGAAAGAATGGTCCAAAAATAGCAACTTCAACATGGTGTGTCGCACGCCAACCGACACCATCGTTTCAGTACGGCACACTGATTCCTACTAAGCACATACAACAGCCAAGTGCCGCCACGACTGGCGCGCTGTGATGGCGAACCTCGCGCAGCAGCTCGCGAGGCTGCAGCTCGGCGCGTCGAGGGGGAGGTACCGCCCCTCCAAGCGCCTCGACGACGCGCCCCCCGTCTACGTCAACGCGTCCTCCTGCTCTCTCCAACGCAGCGCGGCCCAGCGCGCGCTGCTGTCGTCGCTACACTGTCCGGCGCAGCGTGTCCTGGCGCTCGGAGACGGACCCGAAGCGCCCATTAATGGCCAAGCCGCGGGCTATATGCCCTCCGGACCCATCTTTCAAGTCGCCTACGCGCACAACCGTGGCCTCCTCGTGGCTGTGGACGAAGAGGGGGCCGTGGGGGTCGTGGATGTGGTCACTGGACGCCGGAAAAGCCGCTGGAAGGCGCACCACAACGCCGTCTTCGACGTGATTTGGGCGCAGAGCGACGCCCAGGTGCTGACGGCGGCCGGGGACCTGGAGATTAGGATCTGGGACGTGGAGACCGCAGGGACGCGCTCTTTGACGCCTGTTTCAACGCTAAGAGGACACGGCATGAGCGTCAAATGCGTGCGTCAGGCGCCGGACAACGCTCACGTGTTTGCTTCAGGTGGACGTGATGGGAAGGTATTGCTGTGGGATGCTCGAGCTACGGGCAAGCCTGTGTCTTCGCTGGAGAATGTGCACGCCGAGCCTACTTCAGCGAGAGCGTCTTCGTCGAACGTGAGTTTCACGTCACCCACCCAGAAAAGAAGACGGCGAGCAGCAGCTGCATCGTCCACTTCTCCTTCGCCGCGCAGTGTTACGTGCGTGGAGTTTGGAGCTACGGGGAATGAGATCATCACGGCGGGTGCCGTAGATGCGGTCGTAAAGTTCTGGGACCTCCGACGCCTCGGGACTAGTTCTACCGTCAGCTGTGGCAAGAAGAAAGCGGTAGTTAAATTGCCGGTGCCGATTCGAGAGATCTCGTGTTCAAGTCGAGAGGGAGCCCGCCGCGGTATTTCATCGTTAACTCTGCGTCACGGAGGGGCCGGAGGGGCGTCTCACCTTCTTGTTAACGTGCTGAACGACTCCATCGCTGTGATTGATATTGACCAAGAACAGCACCAGACGGGTAGCCGCGACTCTAGAACGGTTCTTCGGTGCTCTGGCCACCAGGCAAGCTCTTTCTACAACAAAGCTGCGTTTAGCCCGGAAGGAAACTTCATTGCTGGGTCATCCGCGGATGGTGTCGTGTACATTTGGGATGCGCACATAAGTACTTCGTATGACGGAGCTCTATCATCTGCGTGGTCTGCTGTTGATGTCCAACAGCGGGCGCCATGCTTTGCGCTAAAGGGCCACGTGAACGAGGTAAACGGAGTAGCCTGGAACTCGCAGGACTTCACTCAACTTGCGTCCTGTTCGGATGATGGCACCGTTCGCTGCTGGCAGGTCGGTGGCGAACGTGACCAGCGTTTGGGAAACCAGCGCCAAGAAGCGAGTAGAGAGGCTGCGCGTTTTGAGCTACGGGTAGCGTCAGGCGATGAATCCTCTGATGCGAACGGGAAAACGGAATGGGCAAACTGGAACGAATTTGTTGACCAGCCAGACGGGTGTGCTTACCGCGTGCGAGGTATCAAGCCATCACGAGCCCCTCGATCAAGCCAAACTTTATCTCCAAGACGTCAGAGAGTACCGCTAGCGGATAAGCAACGCGCTTCTCCTCAGGTCATGCGACACAACATCGAACCTCGATTGCACCCCGTCCACGAGATTCCCACCGCACAGCAACAGCCACAACAGGAACCGCAAGGTTCGCAGGAAGCCCAGGATGCCCGACCACAGCCAAAGCGCCGTATCAAGCTTCGGCGGAAATCCAAGCCGACAGCCCAACCCAAGCGGGCTCAGCGGACACTACTGGAACTATGGGGGCGATGAGCTGCTCGTGGTGAGCGAGTATCAACCTAAGAACTTATGAATTGACGATAGAATACATATTGCAAAATAGAATCGTTAGTCAGCAGTGATCGCGTCAACGGTGTGTGATGGCACCATTTCAATTTCAGAGTCAAGTTAACATTCTTCTCGACTTCGACGTATGTGTTATGGCATGGCTGAAACCTTCTACAGAACGTCCTCCTCGAAGGCCTTCTCGAAGATGTCGAGAAGCTTGTCGATGTCCTTTTCGTCCACAACAAGCGGCGGGCACAGGCGGACGGTGCTGCAATACACAAACGTTGGCAAAAAATCGCACCAGAATCGTTAGGCACATGACAAATAACCACATACAACCAAATAGGCAGGATACTTACTTTTCGCCGGCGGAGATGATGAGCAACTGCTTCGACAGAGCGTACTCGATGAGCGGGCCGACGGGCTTGGTGCACTCAAGGGCAATGAACAGGCCGCCCTTGCCAATCGGCTTGCGGACGTCCGCGACCTTGTCGGGGAACTTCTGCTGCAGCTTCTCCAGACCGTCGGCCAGGTACTTGCCGCGCTTCTGCACGTTAGCGAGGAAGTCCTCGTCCATGATTTTGTTCAGCACCGTGTTGGCCACAGCGCACACCAGCGGGTTGCCGCCGAAGGTCGTGCCGTGCTGGCCAGGGGTGATAACCGAGGCCACCTTGTTGGACATGAGCACAGCGCCAATGGGCAGGCCGCCGGCCAGCGGCTTGGCGAGCGTCATGATGTCGGGCGTCACGTCGTACAGCTCGTGGGCGAACAGCTTGCCCGTACGGCCCAGGCCGCACTGCACCTCGTCCGTGATGAGCATGGCGTCATGCTTGTCACACAGCGCACGCAGCTCGCGCATGAACTCCGGGTCGGCGGGGTACACGCCGCCCTCTCCCTGCACGGGCTCAATGAACACGCCCGCGGTCTTGTCGGAGATGAGCTTTTTGACGCTCTCAATGTCGTTGAACTCGGCGTAGTGCACGCCAGGCACCAGCGGCATGAACGCCTCGCGAATCTTGGGCTTGTGCGTGAGCGTGAGCGCCGCGGCGGTGCGGCCGTGGAAGCCGTGCTTGAACGAGATGAACTCGATCTTCTTGCCCTCCAGAGGCCTGTTGTAAAAAAATAAATAATAATAATCAACGGTTAGCCACTATTGTCCATTGGCAAAAATCACCACCAGTTCTTTGCCACGTACGTTCCCTGGGTGGCACGGTTGGCGTACAGCCGCGCGAACTTGTAGGCGCCCTCGTTGGCCTCCGTGCCCGAGTTGGCGAAGAAGACCTTGTCGAAGCGCGAGTTGTCCACGAGCGCCTTGGCCAGCTCCAGCGGCGCCTTGGCGTGGAACAGGTTGCTCACGTGCGTCACCTTCTTGCCGTTCTCCACGAGGCTCTTGTACCAGTCCTCGTCGCCGTGGCCCAGACCGGACACGGCGATGCCGGCGTAGAAGTCCAGGAACTCGCGGCCCTGCGCGTCGTACAGCTTGCTGCCCTTGCCGTGCGTGAACACGAGGCCTGGCTCGCCGCGCACGCCGTCCCCGTTGTACGTCTTGGCCAGGTACTTCTGCTCGTACACGTCCGGGTTGAAGGGCTTGGCCGCGGCGGCGAGGGCCCGCGAGGGGGCGTTGCCGGCCACGCGCTGCAGCGACTTGGCGGAGCGGAGAGCGGAGGACAGCATCGTCTTCTACGGCAGTGAGCTTTTCCAGTTGTGAAAAAATGGATCGGATACCGACGTTGCTGTGGAAAATCATGTGGACCCCATACGTTGTTGTGAATTCCACAGCAAAATCGTGTGGGCCCCTTACATAGCGCCGCTCGTCCAATCACGATATAGGACGTGGTAATCGACGTGATGAGCGGAAATGGCAAGGTGCTGGGCATTGCCGCCACAACGATATATTGCAAGCGCAATGATTGCCCGGTGGTCGATGCTCAAGTTGCCGCAAGCTTTTCATTTCGCGGTTGTCAGTATCGGCCAAAAACTTCACATATCGCCACAGGTTTCGAAAAACTTTGTTTCGAGAACGCCATCACACACAAAAGCACGATGAACGTCATGCTGCACGAAATATCCGTAACTTAGAGTCCATTGCTGTTTGGCGCCTACTTGTCTCTTTCCAACAAAATTATAGCTCAAGGTGGTAAGTATTACCTGTGAAGGACTACTTCAGTATTTTCGCGAGTGGATTTGATATGATGGTCCACAACCGAACATCTCCGCCAGCTATTCACTACACGAGTTGCGTGGCACTCGCTCAAAACTGATCAAAAAAAATAGCTCGACACTAACAACGTCAAGCAATTGTTTTGGTTTAGGCTAACAGCGACTACTGCACTTAACGTCATGCCTTCCTTCGTGGCCACGATTTTCAATTCGGAGCACCTAGACACATTCACCGTCATCAGACTTGCTCAAGCCATCAATGTTGAACATGATGTTCTTTTGACGGTTTGCCACCAGCACTTCCGATAGCAGACTGTTGGATGTGTCACCAGAAATCACCGTCTTCCTGTTCTTGGCAATCGATCCAATCTTGTCCAATTGTTTCATCTCCAACTTGAATTTACGATATTTCTCCAGCTTAGTCACAGCTGCGCCCTCTGCACGAGCGATGATCTCTGCTGCTTTTGCCTCTGCATTAGTACGGATTTCATCCGTGATCGCGCCCAATTTCATTTCAAGTGCAGCCTTTTCAGCGTTGATCACTTGGATCTCAGCATCACAGTGAGCGTTGATCTCGGCTGAGATCCTAACTGTCTCCGCCTCGATCTCCGCAATCTTCAACGCTGCCTCAACGTCACGGTTGTTACACGTCACCATTGTCTTTTGGCTGATCTCTGCATCCGCGAGCTGTGTTTGGGCGTTGATCAAGTCGATTCCCTTGCGAATTTCAGCGCAATTGGCCTTGGCGGTTTGCTCCTCCTCCATGTACATCACACTTCGCTTCAACTTGGTCGTCGCGAGCTCCTCCGTGTACTGCAGCATCTGCATATCGTTCAGCTGCTTCATCTTCTGCTCCTTGATCTCACTCAAGTGCGTTGTGCGACTCTCCATCTGCGCCTGGAACTCCACGGGAAGTGTGACGTTAGTGATGGCAACGCTGGTAATTTGCACGCCGTAGGCATTGAACTGCTCGTTCAAGCTGCGTTTGATGTCTTCTGTGACACAATAGAGCACCTTCTTTTCGTTGGGGTCTTCTTCCTCCTTCTCTTCTGTGTCCTCCTGCGGTGCATGAAACTCATCAAATACACGAAGTCTGTTCGTACGAGCGTTTAGAGCTCCTGTTTTAAATCGTTCACGCATGGTACCATCTCGAAGTTGGTAGACTTCGGTGTGCTCGACGCTGCGTGTCAATGCTCGCACAGCTTCATCTTGGGCAGCCCGTAGCTGGATTTCAAGACCGTTTGGCCCCAACTCGTACACGAAGCGGCGGACAAGTCCTGGATCTTCACCTTTGGCCTCGTCCCCCATGATGCGAAGGATTAGGCACATGTCAATTCCCACGGTCACATCGTCGGCTGTCTTGCAGCCCTTCACAGGTGTATCAAATACGATGTACTGCTTGGTCACAAGCTGTGACACTTGGGTAAACAGCGAAGCAAAGTGCATGCCTGGTGGCCACACCGGCGTGCATGTGCCATCCGGCTTGATGTAGCCGATATCACGTCCTTGATGCTGCACAAGCGCGTAAGTGCCTTCAGGTACGCGAATGTATGGCTTGATGGGGCTTCGTCCCGGATTTATGATCACCACAGTGTTACCATGACGGCAGGCACCATAAAGACGGTTCACCCCATCCACACGCCACGTATTCCGGTATAAAAGCCTCGTTTGATGTTGCCCCGGAAGGGTTTCGTCGAGTTTACTGCCCCAACAGCCCATGCCGAAGATGAAATTGGACTTCTGTCCCGGTTGGAAAATCCTGAATGAATTTGAAATGAATTGACAGAATTCGACCATGTGAGAAAGGAGACCGATCTTTTGATTTATTTTCTCTGTGGCTTGGCTTCAAAGCCTGTCAGTTGGAGATTTTTTTCGTCTTCTTTCAGCTCATTATCGGCCGCTAACTTCGCAACGACAACGAGGCACAATGGTTGCTCGCCGTAATGCTACTTACGACCGCGCCAACCGCTTGGTGCAAATGGATATCAACAAACCGGTCGACGCAATGAAGCATTTCAACACCCAAGTGAAGGATGGTCAGATCCCCATCGTGCTCATACCCGCAGACCCAACGATCATGACGATTTTCATGAAGATTCCATCCGGAGTGTAAGGTTACAACCACTGCTCTATAAATCAAAGAAAGGGGGAAAGCAAAACTAACGAAACGTGTTGCTAAAGGTGGGTGCTCAAGCAAAACTGGAATGCTCATGCTGGCATGATGAAACCGGGGCTCAAGATGTTCTGGCCGTGCTGGAACCGTGTCTCGCACGTCATTACCAAGCAAGCGGTGACCTACTCAAATCCTGTCCATGGGTGCCCCACCTCCGACAACGTGATGGTAGATATCGACATCTCTATCAGCTTTCAGATTGGACCGACGGAAAATGATGCGTACACATTTGTGTACACGCTAGGAGCTCACCGGTTCGACGAACTGCTCTACAGTCTCACTGAAGAAGCTATTCGCGGTCTCGTGCACTCCGTGCGCCATGACCAGGTCCACGATCTCCGCGAAGAATTTGCCGTTGGGATGAAAAAAAGTCTGAACGATAAGCTCAAGTCTTTCGGTATTTTCATCCAAAATGTCAAGGTGACCAACGTGGACCTCCCCCTTGCGTTATCGAGAACTCTGGAAGAAACAACAGCCTTTAAGACTCGAATGGAGGAGCAGGAGAAAAACCAGGAGAATCAAATACGCATGCTACTGAACCAAGAGACGCAGCGACTCACTGCACTGGAAAAAGAGAATGATCGTGCAATTCAAGACTTGCAGGCTGAAACTGTGCGGGCGGCGATCATCCGCGACGAGAGACGCACGATGGCCGAGGCTAAAGCCCAAGTGATGGTAGCTCAGCACGTCTCGCAAAATGAAAACAAGATCAAAGCAGCAGAAGGGTACAAGGCGAATGCTCTCTCCAGTGCGACCACCAAGGCGGTGGAACGCAAAGCTCTTCCTGCTGTTGAGCTCAAGAATCTCCAGGCGAACTTCAATCGGTTCGTGGAAGCGATCAAAGTGACTGCTGGAGCTATACTTCAGGCCGCGGAGAAGCAAGCAGCCGTGGTTATAGCAAATGCTGAGGTGGAAGGGAAATCTGGGGAGTTCCTGGCGGCGAAATGTGCCTTTGACTACACCGAGAAGAAGATCGAGATGGAAAGCTCGTTGCTGGAAGCTGTGCCGACTATTATCAGCGGGAAGAATGGCGACCAACTCATTCAAGACACGCTTTTGCAGTTCGCGCTTCCAATCACGAACTGACTGCAAGGGTCTAACGAGCAGAGCTTATTATTTACCGTTCCATGAATTTGCTTCCACTTATGATTTTTTAATCTAAAGTTTCATTTCATTAGTGGTGCAAGCTGAGCATAACTTCACTACATGTATTAATACCTGTTGACAGGCGTTGGTAGTAGTCTGAGAACTAGTACCGTTAGCAGTGGTAATAGTACTACATAACATCCGAAGAAGCATATAGTTCTGAAGTCATCCCACTTGTAGTAATAGTTACTTGGTAGTTCAGCACTTCAAGAATATCAGTGCTAATAGCACTACTAATCTAGCAGATATTCAACCCGTCCAGTATCTTCAAAGGCCGTACGCAATGGGTGGTTCTCTGGCTTCTCGCGCAATTCTTTTCTGTCCTGCTCGTTCATTCTTCAATTCTCCGAGTCATAGCCACATCAATGCGGTGTGCGAAGCTTGACTGTTGCTGGGAAGAATTGGAGGAGACGTCTCCCTGCACCATTTGCGGGCTCCAAGTTCATCATCTCTGCAGCAACGATCTGAGAACCAAAGCCGAGCTCTCGAAGAGGTAAGTCGGCTACGCTACGGTTGCTGTGCTTGATTCCAAGTAGTAGTGAAGCGCTCGGCGCAGGTTTTGCAGCCGCGAGTGTGTCTTCAAGTTCTTTCTCCCCGAAAGCGAATCGCAGCTGACACCAAGCAGTCTTTCGGGAATATCGGTCTCAAGCCACGCCACGATGTTCGACCTCGCTCAAGCGGATACAGAGGAAAAGATCGAAGCAACGACCCTGATTCCCGACAGCTTCACTCACGGCCCTCCGAAGAATTCGACTGGCAAATTCTGGGATGTGATACACCAGCTAGGTGAGCCCGTATTGTACAAAGGCAAGCAATTCACACACATCTGCACGCTGTGTTTGAAGACAAAGACTTGCAGCAATAAGTGCAGAGAACCCAGATCATAATACACCCGAAAATGACGATAATTGAACCAAAAACGATGATAAATGTACCAAAAGCGATGATAACCAATCCCAAACTGACCCACGTCCTTGGGATGCATTTTTGTGTAATAGTACTGATAATAGTAGTGCTATTATAAGTATGAATAATACATGGATCATGAAATAGTAGTCATAATGCTATAGTCTTGTTACCGCTACCAAATATTGCCGAGTTTCAACCCATTTGATGCGCCACCGTTTCATTGGGCAGAATTTGAAAAGTCTGCTGCAAAACAAAACGGCTGCACTCCTCCATCTTCTGCTCTCGTCCAACATGGCACCTCCGTCTTCCTCTTCAGCGTCGCGAGTGTTTGCAGTCGAAGGCATCACTCGCTCCATCCTGCTTTTCCTGGATCTGGCGAGTTTCGACGCCATTCTGCACGCGTTCCAAGCGACGCCGGAGCTGCACGGATACTTGCAGGACACTTCGCTCTGGTCGGAGCTATCGACTTTGCACTTTAAAGGTCAACGTGACTTGGAACTGCGGTTCCTGACTCTGCCGACGCGGGATCGAGGATGGGACTGGGCGGCGAGGGAGCGCACGTGTGTGGAGCTGCAGGAATTCCTGCAGTCCAAGGACGAACGGACGCAGTTCGACGAGGCGGTGACGATCCTGGAAGGAGACATTGGACTCATCAACGACATCGACGGACAACCTTTGGATGGGATCGCGTTCCCGACCAATTCGCACTTAACGAACCACTATGTTGGTGCCGCTCAAGCTGTGTTTCGCCGTGCAGGTCGCGGACTGACCGACCACGTGAACGACCCGTCGTTTCGAGGTCGTCGGCCGACGGGATCCGCTGTGGCGACACCAGCTTTTGAGGCGGGGGTGAGCAAGCTGATCCACTGTGTAGGGCCGCGCATCACGATGCCAGATTGCTTCGAGCTCCTGGCAACGACGTACGAGAATGTCATGAGTGCAATCTTACATGAGGAGTTAACGTGTGTGACGATGGCGTCGATTTCGACGGGGAACATGGGAGTGCCGTGTACTGAAGGAGCTCAAGTGGCGCTACGTACCATCCAGAAGTTCCTGCGTGCGAATCATTGGACTGGTAAAATAGCCATTGTGTGCTACGATGAACCTGTGATGAAGGCCTTCACGAACCAGAAACAAGCTCTGCTTAAGCACTTCAACGAGAAGTTGGATTTGCCTGCACTTGCGCAAGAGAATTTGCCCCGTTGGCCGTTTTAGAGAATCTAGCGACCTCGAGAGTTGATACGGGGGCCGTTGGTTTTTGCAATTTTGTCGAGACTGAATATCTTGCAGTACGTACGTATTGTTGCTTCACAATGCGTTTCGAAAGGACTCCACCACTCGCGTTTCTCGCCATGCAGCGTGCAGTGATTGGAAATCATGTATTCGCAAGCATTGCAACTGTTTCCGACCATTGCAGCTGATATGGCAATGCCACCGTATAGCGCAGTCGTGTCCTGCAAAACTGCTAGAAAATTGCAATATTCCTGTGTGCTGCAAAAACGATTCCTGGACCAGCAGTTAAGTTTTGTTTTTGTGGTTTCCTTGGCAATACTGTCCTGGCGTTAAAAAAATATCCGCAAGATAATCCAAGACCTGTGTGAATTTGTTTGTGAACAATTTGGCTGAAGAAATGGGTAGAATGAACGGGAGTTTTCGCAGATGTAATTTGCCACGACAAAAGCTGCATGAAGGTTCCTGTGTCCATGGGTAACTGGCGCCGCTCATGCGTTGG
>JAGDFM010000467.1:0-29209 GCA_019155715.1 Phytophthora pseudosyringae
TCTCTATCTGAGTTGCTTGTTGACTTCTGCGACTGTGTGAGATGGATTAGAGCGTTCTCTCATTCTAAGCCTATCGAGAGGTTGTGTCTATGAAACCCTACCAGCGCATTAGAAACGGTTAAACCTAATCTCCTTGTAGAATAAAGCTAAGAAAAAAAAACCTCTGTCTTTGGTGCTGCTCTTCACTACTGACGCGTACACTCGAGCAAAAAATGCGGCCCCAAGCACCAAGTTTTAGAGCCTTCGGTGTCTTTACACGGTACTTACAGCCCGTACTCCGAGCATATTGTTGGATACCTGGCCACGATATTCCCTTGTGTGGCTTCTTCGCCGACAACTTTACGACGAGCTGGTGCACTTTGCTCGCTCGACGACGAGCATGGGGGGTATTGCAAATGCACCGCTCGCTGCCGACTGTTGGACGGTGCCGCGCAGACGCAGCAGTGAGTTTCGCGATCACTCGGCGCTATCAGGGTGGTCCGTCGCCGCCGGCTGGAGGGAACGCGTGCCACGCTCGCGAGCAGCCCCAGCGCCGGTACGAATTACTTATAAGTACAGTACCTGTCTTCTGATGGCTGCGGCCGCACGTCCGGCGTGGCGCGTGGGTTGCGTCCAAGCAAGGAGCCTCAACGGCGCAAAGCCTCCTGACTAGCGGAGCTCTTCGTGCGCGGCGAAAGAATTCTCGCCAGTTTCGCTTAGGTGCCGAAACTTCGGCCGGAGCTGCCCGGCGCACGTGGACACCGCCAGGCTGCGGCTCTCCGTCCGCAAGCGCACGAGCGAGCTGGGCTGGCAATCGCGAAAGCCACGTGCCCCGTTACAGCACCAGATGCCATTGCGTGAACACGGTGCGCGGCCGACGGCGGCGCGTGCAGACAACTTGCCGCTGCACCGCAGAAGGCTGCTGCGTAGCCAGACGGACGGGTCCGCGAGTTGAAGTGGGCGCGCGATTTGTACTTTTCGAACGGTTTACCGTGCCAAATGGTGCGCTACGGTGCAAATGACGAAAGCGGACCGCTGCTATAATAAGACTGCACGCCAGCTCCGGCTGCGGGACGGGAGTCGGTACCCACGACGAAAGCCACTTGGACCCTCGCGCTGGAACGATGGCCAGACGCAAACGGCGGACAGGCTGTTGCACGAAATACCAGCGCCAACGTCGCCGGCAAGTGGGTGCAGGAAAATCTATCTGCTCCGACGAAAATACAGCAAGGTGGAAACCAGCGCACAAAAACTACTGCGCGGATTCTCCACTCGCTGCCATCTGAGTGCTGTGTTTTGGCCTGGCATCAGTCAAGTTATCTATACACAAACATCGAGGTCGAATCAAATCTCCGTGCCATCAGAAAGCCACAACCCATTTACTGCCGCAGAAGCGGATGATTTCTGGGTCGTGCCGTCGCAACCGAGCCCTGAGTTACAGCACGGCGGCGCCATGCTCGCTCGTGCGCTCGTAGTGATGGCCAAGAGTCAGTGCGTGCAGTAACAACAGCGGAGGGCGGCGAAAGAGAGCTACCGATCCGAGTGTTCTCCTCTTTGCAGCGGCGTCGACGCTGCTACAGTGCATGTACATGTATCATTATAGTGGATTACGACGGCAGTTTGTCATCTATAGCTCTTGACGGTCCGCTATCCTGCAGATGGTAAGCAGTGAGTCAAGTTTGCCACAGCGTGCCAATTGCCAATCTGCGCCTTGTGTATTTTCCCATTTGCTTTATGGCAAACCGACCCTTCTATGGAACTCTGGCCAGAAATAGGCTGCACACCTTTGGCCGCGTCTCCGATGTGTGTTGCCACTCGATCGTAGAGTGAGGGCCTCATTCGCGCTCTTGCCTGGTAGTCGACGCATTGTCCGATCCTCGCGCTGGATCCCCGCCATCACCTTCATCGTACGTGAATGCGCTCGGATTTGCATCCGCTGTGGTCGGTTGCGGTTCCTTGAACCTGCTGACGCGGGTGCAGGTTCCGTTCCAGTCTGTTTTGCCAGAAGGTTGACAAACTTAGGTTGTGCGCTTGCGAGTGGCTAATCCTGTCCCTCTCTCCTGCTGTGCCATTTGCTGTTGTTGCAGCTGACCAACATCCCTGCAGCCAGCAGCGAAAAACTAGGCCGCCGATCCACTCGGGCACTTTTACATTGCCAGTGCTCGGGTAAACGATCGATCCTCGTACCTCCACGGCTCTGATTGCGACCGATCGCAACGCGTCGAGATGAGCTGTTTGTGCTGGGGAGACGCCGAGCGCACGCGGAAGCTCAAGCAGGCGCTGCGCAGACCCGAACAGGAGACGCCGGAGCCGCTCGAGGTGAGCGCCTTCGCCGACCTCGACCAGCACGAGAAGAAGGAGAGCGACACGTCCTCGGGCGGCCGCACGAGCTGCTCCAGCAGCCACGACATCTGGGACGACGACGACGTGTCCACGGCCGGATCCAACTGCAGCAGCGACGACGGCGGCTCCGTCTCCAGCGGCGACTCGCGCAGCCCGTCGCCCGTCTCCACGAAGGCGGTGGCCGAACCTCTGCAGCTCGCGCTCGAGGCCTGCCAGGCCAGTTGGACGGAGAGAAAGAGCGAGCAGAAGACGCAGAACCAACCGCCGCTACCGAGCGGATCCAAGCACAGGATGAAGGACCAGGAGAGCTACCTGAAGACGCTGCGAGCCGCAGCCTTCGGCCTGCGCCGGGTAGTGCCCATTGTGGTGCCCGCGGAGCTCGTGCCGCCCACCGAGTACGATCTGCGGAGTACCAACGGCCTCATGAAGTGCGTCAACGCCGTCGCTCCACTGCCGACACCGGAACAGTTGAGCGCCAAGCACTTGGTCATCAACGAGCTGCAGAGGATCGTGGATGTGTGGCTGCGGCGCACGCTCGACGAGCTCGACGGAGTTCCGGCGGACAGCGAGTTCAAGTCGACGGAGACGGCGACGCTGCTGCTGGGGGGCAGCTGGCACCTGAAGGTGGGAATGGCCGAGTCGGACTTGGACGTCGTGGCCTTCATGCCGCACGCAGTGACAGCGGAGATCTTCTTCAGCTCGCTGTGCGAGCACCTCGGGCAGGAGGCGTCCGTCTCCGACCTTGTTGCTCGACGGAAGGCTGCCGTCCCGGTGCTATCGTTCCAGCTGAGCGGTGTCCGCATCGACCTGCTGTTCGCTCGGTACGCGCAGGAGCAGGCAGTGCCCAAGCACTTGCCGTTCCTGCCTGGAGACGACATGCAGGTGATGCGTGGGATGGACACCACGTCGGTCCGCTCGCTCTCGGTGGCCCGAGTGGCTTCGCTCATTCTGGAGCTCGTGCCCAACGCGAGTGTTTTCCGATCTTGTCTGCGCGTGATTCGCCTGTGGGCGCGACGTCGTGGTCTGTACTCGAACAAGGCTGGCTATCTCGGTGGCATTTCGTGGGCACTGCTGGTGTGCTTTGTATGCCAAATGTTCCCGCGCGCGAGTGTGGCTTCGCTTGTTCACCGGTTCTTCTCGGTGCTGGCGTCGTGGCGCTGGCCGACGCCCATTTTGGTGGCGCACCCTTCAAACGGAGGCAGCACGGACAATGTCCAGTGGGATCCGCAGCACAACATCCACGACCGAGCACATCTCATGCCGATCATCACGCCGGGCTTCCCTGCTGTGAACACTGCTGTAAATGTAAACGTATCGACTCTGCGAGTGCTGCGTGAGGAGTTTGCACGTGGCCAGCGCATCATGGACGACCTGCGCCGCCGCAGTCTCAGTCACCCGTCGTCGTGGAACCAGCTCTTCACGCCTACCGAGGTGCTTGTCCGATACGACCACCACGTGGCTATCGAGCTGCGTGCACCAAGTGAGGAAGCATTGGCCGAGTGGTCCAGCTTTGTCGCGAGTCGAACTCGGAAGTTGGTGGAGACCTTGCAGCACACGCCTTCAGTGGCGTCACTTCACCCGCTGCCAGAGCTCGTTCGCCCGCAGGGGCCCAATGCAAACGAGAGCGACGCAGTGGTCGGCTACTACTTTATTGGATACACAGTCAACGCACCGCCAATGCTACAGCCTCGCCGAGGTGATCGCAGACACTCAGCGCGAGCTCCCGCCCCCAGAAGCGCTGGCAACGAAGAGCTCGCCAAAAGCTGCGTGGCGTCAGCGACGCGGTACTTCCTCGCTACGGAGCTGGACACTGCTGCCGAGAAGAAACCCGGAATGGAGGTCGAGATCACCTACCGCTCGTGGAACGACCTGCCTAGTGCCATTTTCCCTGGCGGCCGTACTGCCGCCGTCGGTGACCGAGCGAGGTATATTCTCAGTCAAGCGCACCATGTGAATCTTGCCTTGGGCTTAGCTCGCTAGGGCTATGAATATGAACATCGATCGATTCCTTTCGAGCGTTTGTGGTGGATGGATAGCATCTATCAGGGCGCGGAACGCATGCAAGATATTTAAGAAGAAGAAAAAAGAAAACATTAATGAAAAATACAAACACGCACAAAAGTACTGCTGACGTCGGTCGATGGCCTGCATTCGTAGCGTGCAAGATTCTTGCAGCAAGCAGCGTCTTGTTCGGTTGCTGCTTCATGGCAAAATGTACCGCCTGTCTAGCTCAGGGGCTCCTCTTCGGCAATGTAGCTGAAAGTCCAGCGGGGCCACGCGGTGCTTGACGGGAGCGATCGAATCACACATCTTCGATTCCGCGCTTCCTCACGACATTGGACGGGTTGTTCTCTTTCACAAGGCCTTCCGCTACTGGGTCTCCAAATTCAATGCCCATGTAGGCCAACTCGGAGAACTCGTTCAGAGTATCGTCAACGCTGCCATCCATCAGCTTGCTGCTGTTACCATCTCGCCCGTGGCCACCGGGGATTACGCTGGAAAGTTGAGCTTCGGTGATAGCTGATGGACGAGATTCAATTGCGGGAAGAGAAGAAGTGCATAACCCTTTCGGGGTTATGGTTGGAGCTTCATACACCCTACTCTGGCTGATAGCGTTTTCGGGTTGGTTTGTCACTTTATCACTTTCAGCTCTCATCGGGACATAATTTGAGGGCTCGTAATCTTCCCCGGCGTTGCTTGGACTGTTTTCGACCGCGGTCAATCCATCCATCATTTGGGTTGGTGTATTTATCGCAGTGGTGTTGTGACCACCAGTGGAGCTTTTAGGTTCCACATCTGTAAACACGCCACGTGACGGTTGTCGCGATGTATCTCCCCCATTGAAAATCGAGCTAGACGGAGTCCATCGAGTCCCAGAATATTGGTGATCTGTGTCTTGACGTGAATTGCTATCCATTCCAAAATTGTTGTCTCGAGTAGGCGCGGGACCAGGTGAATATGTGGCAACGCTTGCCGTCATTGCCGAAGATGAACCCGGAGCTGGAGATCCCGTGGTCACTTGTGACACTGCTCCACTCGACAAAACTTTCTGCACAATTGGAATCACAGACATTTGCATGAAGCGCTCAATAGAATTCAGCACTTCAAACTTCCGTGGCTGGACGTTTGTGGGTTGCTCGTTCAGGATGTTCAACACCAAACCAATGTTCTGCATCATTGACTGGGCCTTCATGCTGTAGACAGAGTTAGGAGGTGCAGTATTGTGCGCCAACGCCCGCTGGGCAGCGCGTAACTTATCAGCATAAGCAGCTTTCAAAGCTCGGATCCGTTCCCAGTATAGTTGCGGATTCTCTCCCCAATTGCCGCTGGCTTGAGCGTAGCTATCAGTTGTAGGATTCGACTGTTGTCCATACGAGTACGGCGGCATTTGCTGGTGATGTGCCATTCGTGAAGCGCTGCGGTCTCGAGCTCGCTGCATCTCGGCTTCTACCGAAACGTTAGAATTGACAAAAGACCCCCCACCAACCATAGGCGAACTGTACGGAGAGTTAAATCCGGGGCTGCCCATGTTGCTAGCAGCGTTTCGCTGGGCAGCGAGTTGAAGCTCCAACTGCTTTGCCTGATTCTGCCACCGAGCCAATGCACCCCTTTGGCTCCACAGCAGATCTATCAGCGTCGATTTGTCCAAATGCTGGATTTGAGCGGAAAACTCCTCTAAGTTCGTAACTCTCGGTTGGGGGCGAATTGAACCTGGCTGCTGGATGGGCTGCTGTTGCATTTGGAAGTTGCCTTGCTGTTGGTGCGCCTCCATCATGGTCCGAGGAATGCCTTGACCCGCCATTTCGCTAACGTTGCTCTGAGTTGAGAAGCTTTGACTGGTTGGAGGCGTCATCGACGACGTCGGATTCCCCATGTTCATCTGATGCAGATTCTGCATGCTCATGGCACGACTCGGCGTGCTGTGTTGTTGCTGTTGTTGCATACCATTGCTCGCATACCCTTGCGTCTGATTGCCCATGAGAGATTGGAATGAGGTATCTCCTCCATTCATCGACTGGCGTGGAGTAGAGAATGACGAAGATCTGCTAAAACTGTTCGCGTGCTCCTGCTCTTGCGCCTTGGCAAGTGCTTGAGCGTACTCATAACTCCGAGACTGCGAGATCTGATGTTGCGAATATCTACCTTGCATCTCTCCAGAAACAGCAGGCTGCACTTGAGCGTCGGTTTGCACGTTTCCAAATCCCTGTGCGTCGTTCGAGTACAGGGACGCGTTCGCCTGCTCCATTTCAAACTGCATGAGTTTGTGGATCTCCTGCTCCATCGTCGCGACGTATTGGCTCTATAGTCATCCAAACAACAGAACAACAAAACTCTTCATGAGAATCATTCCACAAAAGAAAAAAAATGTTCACCAATCTGAAGGAAAAAGAAGAAGAAAAAAAATACCCACCCGCGTCGCGGACTTTTGGCACGACTCCATCTCCACGTTCGTCGCGATCTGGCGAATCACCGCGTCGTCCTGACTCGGGTGTGTGCTCTGCAATTGGCGATAACTACAAGAAACAACAAGCAACGAAAAAAAAAAAGGGAAAACAATATCAATACCTTGTACAACTCCACAACTTCCCAAGAGGTTTTACCCACACTCTCTGTAGATAATTTCGTCGGAGCTGCGTGTCATGAGCAGGAGGCAGCTCCGCCTCCTCTTTAGTTGCAGCTTCCCGTTGGGGATCAGCCTCCGTCTTCTCCTCGGAAGACGCTGCAGCCTCTTGACTCGTCTCCTGTCGCTGTTCTTTCTCCTCTTTAACTGGAGGAGCAGCAGCCGCAGGAGGCGCGTCCGCTGCCGCGCCCCCTTGCTCCTCCCGGTTGTTCTTCTCCTGCTCAGCGCCCTGCGCCTTGCGGAGGTTCCGCGGACTCGCGCGGCGTCGCGGGGTCGGCGCCTTCTTCTCCTTCTCGGCCGTCGCGCTCTTCTTGGTCCGCGAGCGCGGCGTCGCCTTCCTCGCGCGCGTTGAGCTGGGCTTCTTGGGCTCGTCGGGGGCTGCCGTGGACGCCATGACCTGCACTGGTCGAGTGACGTACGTCCGTCTACCGGTTGGGCGAGTGTCTGGAGGCCTTTCCGATCTGATCGTTGGGTGCGGTTGACCTTTGAGGGTCCAGGTTGCCGCTGCAAGGAAATCGACCAATCAGCGCGCGATTTCGTGAGAATGCAACCGATTTTCCGTGTGGACGGTGAAGGCTGGCAGATACGGCAACAGAAGTCAAGTGGCAGTGCGGATTATCGCAAGTGGCATGTGCGGATTATCGCAAGTGGCATGTGCGGATTATCGGAACCCGTGGCGCAGGTTGCCCAGATGTGCGGGGACGTCGATCGTTCTCCCAAATCATTGTTTTTTCTTAATTACATGCTCGATGGTTGCTTGGACCGAAATCGCAACAGCTCGGCGTCTTTAGCTGCAGCAAATTGGATTACTCATGTAAGATAACCAAGTTGTGCACGTGTTGAAGTGGCAGGAAGCTTGCGCCGGGCACAGCTTGCCGCGATTTGCTCGACGATCGGTCGGCGCGAAAGAAATTCTCAGAAGATTTGGGCCACAGTGGTACGTGGTACACTACGAGTTTGCCATGCCACAGCTCGGTTTTCAGTAATAACTCACGCCTGGACTATTATAGCTCCCGCTGCTGCAGCTGCGCGATCCGCTTCTGCAGCTCACTGCGGACGTGCAGTCGGTCCACGCGCTTGGCCTCGAGCTTCGGCTGCGACACCGTTTTGGTCGTAAGGTGGATGTCCTTGCCGAACGTGAGCACGGACGTGCCCTCCTTGGTGTCCTTTGCCTTGTAGAACCGTTGCGCGAACACCGCGATCGACCTCAGGGACGGGATGGCGCCCAGCACGAAGACCCGCAGCTCGTTCTGGTAGTACTCCTGCTCACGCTCCGCCTTGCTGGTCGCGAACGATCCGTTCGCACTACGGCCCGAAAAGTAGCTCAGCTCCTCGACGTAGTTGCTCAGATTGTCTTCAAAGCGCCGACGTTGCCCGTCCGTACACGTGAGCAGCTCCCACGCGACGTCGTTCTCCAGGAAGAGATCAGCTTGGCCAGACCCGTCGTCGATGACGCACCGCACCGTTGTCCCCATGTACGTACGCGTCCTGAACGCAGCATCAGAGGGTGCTATATGCTGCCACATCCGCACACAGCTTCGCGAATATTTCGACTCAGCTTGCGACTCGGCATGCTTCCAAACTCCGCGACGCTTATTGAGCTCCAATGCCTGGTGGCACAGTCCACACTTCCGCTTGAGCACCACGTAGCTGATGTGCATCACTCCAACCACGTATCGATGTAGCGTTCGGTCAATGTGCGAAGCACGGTAGAGGTCATTCAGGAACGTTGTCGGCATCGAACCATAGAGGTCTGCATCGCGTGGTACAGATAAGGAAATGTCCACCGATACCAGTCGCGCTGCAGTCAAATGACTCCAATTCAGAAATACCTTGAAGCTGGAGCGAGCGATAAACCCTTGGAGTCTGGTGAACTCCACGACAGTATTCATGCGCAGGGTGCCCAACAAACCAAAGCGCGATGCATCAACGCGAATCTCCACGGTATCCGGATGCTGAAGATCGCGAACATGAAGGATGCAGGTTAACCGCCGACTTTGGCCTTCTGCAATACTGCTAGCACCTTCTCGAGCACGCTTCACACCAATGGTTGCAGTCTGCCCTGAAGTACCTTGTGCTTGTTGTTGCCCATTGGACCGCCAGTAGTATTTCTTCGTTGTGATAAGTCCAATCACTGATATAAAGTGAGGTTTGTGTAGACGCAGGTCCACCGTCTTCACAACTGACCGCTCTTCATCATTCGTATCATTATCAGGTGACTGCTGCGATTCGCTAGTGAGCGGATGATAAAGCAAGCCACATATATGCGACATCCTTTCCGATTGCTGAAGGAAATGCCTGAGAATGCTGATCGCCACCAGCTCCGCAGCTGTAACTTCAAGTAGTGTTTGTTTTACGAGCTGCTTCGAATTGAGAGCACCTGCCATTTCCTTTTCCGGCCATGAACTGTCTTCTGTTGTAGCAATTAGCATACCACTCAAATTTCGATCACTTTGCTTGCATATTTCATGCGCTTTACACATCGCTGCTTTAAAGTCACCACAGTCCAGTTTGATCGGAACTATCGAGTTTTGTCCATTTTCCACTCGATATATTCGAAATGAACGCACTTCGCTGACTGTTTCTTCATCACGGTGACAGTGCACATGCCTTAGGGACTCGAAGCAGGTAACATTGATGTCCTCAGCAACCTTTGATTTCTCCCAGTAGCCCACTGAAGCCCCAATCGCCCGATCTTCGACGCTATAATGAGAAGGAGAATGTGCCTCACCTTCTTTGCTGCTTTCAATCGCTCTTATTCGATAACAACCACCTTTCTGGACGTACCAACTGGTAGACTGTGTACTCACCAAGATTTCAGCAGTGCAGGCCGACTGCATGAACAGATCAGTTTGGAGCTTTTCACCAAACGGACACACAATACCGTGCAAAACACGATACTCAGGTAAAAGCCCGGACAGCCGAATACTGGAAAGTGGTAAAGGGGCAACGTGGGTTACCACAAACATTACTTCCTGCGTCTTCTGCACATCAACTAGATCGTTATCTTCCGGTGAAAAGCTGATGCTTTCATCGTTGTGGATAGCGAAGAACTCCATATTGTCCGTCGAGCAGCTCATGGAATACACCAGAGGTATTTTTTCCTCCGGTTGGAGTTCTGGGGCTCGATTGTAGTCCTCAATCATAAAATCAAAATCGCGGAATAAATACACGCCCCGCTCAGCGGTGAGATCCATGCCAATCTCGTTACCATTCAAACACAACAAAATCGACCCCGTGCGATCATAAACCTCCAAGTCTCCACTATCGATATTCCCACGGATTCTTCCAAGAAGAAGACACCAATCAAGAGCATCGACCGGAATTCGAACGGATAGAATTTCATCGGTCGCCTTGGCAGCGTCAGACCTCGTTTCATCCACCTGCTTCAACTTACTCTCACCGAATTTCTGCAGCTCACGAATTGTTAATACTCGGTTGCATACCAATAGCTTCTCGCGCGGAGGTAGTAGTACTGTTTTACAGTTGGCCGCATTAGCGGAGTGGCATTTCAAAAAGAGGGCACCAAGTGTCATGGCCGCTTGGTGGTGACCACTGACCAGCGATAAACAGAGCTTCTTTGCCACAAAATAAGCTGCTTTCCGCCGTCGCGTCCGTGGTAAGGATAGCAGAGATGATCTGCCTTGCGTTTGCTCGTCTTCTCTAAAGTAAAACTTTGCATCCAGCAACTCTAACACTTCCAGAAGCCACATCGATAAAACCATAGATTGACGATGGAAATCACCCAAACTCAACCATTTCTTGTGCGCCCTGCCTCGGCGAGAACGTGTTCCCATGGCGATGCAGGGCCCACTTGGATCACCGTAGCAAGAAATCGCGAAGTGGCTCCGAGGACACAGCCCAATCACCAATATACCACCAACAGGGGTTGGCCAGTGGAGAACGTGGGCACCACAAACGCGTATAGTAGCGCCTTTGCGAAGGCGAATCAATTCGTGCGTATAAGGGAAGTGAAACAAGCAAACAATTATTCGTGCTTCATCGGGTCCCTGCAGCTCAATGCATTCATCCCAAAGAAGCCGGCACACTTGACCTTCGTAGTCTAAAAGCCTCCCCGTGCAGCGAGAAGCAAACAATTTCGAGTATGAGTCCAACGAAATGTTCATCAACTCCACAGCACTGCTTCGTGGTAGTGACATCTCCCTCCAAATCAGTACCAATGTCCCCAGTGCTTTTGTTTCAGAAGGAACGGGGTGACCCGACTGATGTCCATGCGTGGCTTGAAGCAAAAACATTTCACACTCACGCGAGAGTACCTTCACCAGCTCTGTGAGCAGCACAATATTTCCCGGACGGAGCAACAAGTTCCAGCGCATGCTATCGACTCCAGTGAACATCACATTAGCAATACATTGCGTCGTAGACTCACGGCAGCTTCGGTGACGTTCAATTTCCACGAAGAAATGGCTGCTCGCACGGTCCTTTTGGCGCGAGATAGGACTCACGCTTGTCACGCGACCAAAAACAGCATGAACGCGTTTCCGCTTTTTGTGTTTCCTTGACATCGTCAACCCATCACTTTCCTCCAGCACTACGTTGCTATCGACTCCATTTCCTCTCGAACGCTCTGCAACTACAGCCCACCGCTCCATGCCGGTATACATGGGCGGATCCTTGGTCTGGTAATTAGCTTCTAGCACCTCCATCACTTGCTCCTGCGTCCAATTAGCGTACGGATCATTTCGCGGCAGTAGTTTCACTGGGTTTTCATCCTGCACCTCAAGAAACATCGAGCCGGCAGTGCGCGCGCCGCCGCCGAACGCCTTGTCCACCAGCACCCAGCGCTTTACGAGCACCAACTGATCCACCAGTTGCGGACTCGGGTCCAGCAGGAAACTAGGCAGCCTCGAGTTGCTGTCACATAGCTCCAGAACGTCACAAGTGTCTAATTCCTGTCCAAAATAAAGGAACCCCGTGATCCACACGCGAGTCGACGAGTACGTCACAGCGTCCGTCGTAGAGACGTGCGGCGTCTCCGCTGCTGTGGGTTGCGAGACCTCTCGACGTTGGTCCACACTACCGACTGAGTGGCGGGAAATCCCATACTGAGCTAAGTATTGTAGAGGGTCCGTAGCGGATACAGAGGCCTGCAGCACGCGCAGCAGCCTCCCGACGCTCCAGATGAGCAGCGGAGAAGGCTCCGAGCGACCTGCAGCGACCTGCTCGGCTTCACTGCGCAGCGGCAGTGGGATTTAGTAACGGATAGGATGTTGGTAATGCTGTAGATTGGAGAAGAGCAGCGTACCTTGCCCGCTGCTCCTGTCGTAGCTGCTGCTTCACGTGCTCTGCGTCCACTTGCCTCATCATGTCAAGGTACTGATATAATACTATAATAATAATAATAGTGTCTGATTGGTTGTGCCAAGGCAGAAAATAAAGAGCTCTGATCGGACAACATTTTGTTTAGGGATAGGGTGGAAGTGCCAATGGCAGCGAAAGTCCCTTGCCTAATTTACCAGTTAGAATATTTTCCTCACACAACGAAGGATGGAGTCCGAGACAGCAGCTTTTCCTTCATCTTGACTGCAACCCCGGCATGTGAGGGGTATGTGCTAGATTAGTTAGCGATGCTTGGCTGATTGCACCCCCCCCTCCCCAGTGGACGGACGTGTATGTCGTCTGGGCACTCCAAGGTTGAAGCTTTAACCCCCCAGTACTCGCGCCGTATTTCACGTCAAGTCCCGGTTCTGACATGTTAAAACAACATGTTAAGGAAAGTCTACACTTGAGGTTTGTATATACCCGCATAGGTGCGATGTCTTTTTCTGAAACCAAACACTGGATGTCGGTGTATGGACACTGGTGTAACACGTACCTGTCCTATGAGGTTGTATATGACTCCATCGTTTCGGCTATCAGAATAAGCATGTTGTATATGATACATGCGTTGATGAACTTTCTATCGTGGACGTCCTTTCCATGATGGGCCGATGAGCAAAATGCAGACAACAATGCTTAGTTTCATGGATTACACACGTAAAGTGTATTGCGCTTAGAGTCACGACACGACAATGCAGCTCACACATCAAGTGAAACACTTGATTACACCTCCTGTACGGCCTCGTCTTCGTCGGCGTCATCCCCTGCAGCGTCTTCTTCCTCCTCTGCAGCATCTACTTCCCCGTCTGCACCGCTGGCTCGGCGTCTCTTCTTCCCGAGCCCCCGCATCTGGATGTCGCGCCCGACGAGAGGGCGGTTCTCTCTGGCCGTTGTTCCACTTGACGTGCCATATCTGATGGCACGTCAAAGTGTTGCCAGGGTAGTGGCTGGGCCTCACATGATCGCAAAGGTAAATCCTGCAGGTAATAACAACATGTTAGCTACTGCACATGTGGTATAATACAACATGCCAACTTACCTCTTGTTTCTGTCGCTGCAGGCCTCACAGAAGAAGCGCGTCGCGCAGCGCTCGCCCTTCTTCTGCTTCCGAATGGAGCAGACTTTGCACTGGTGCTGGGGGTGCTTGCGGATGACCCCGACGTACTGCCAATCCGGGAACTCCGTCAGCTTGTGCTCAGCGGGCATAGCACGCACCCGTTCACCTTGGGCCGGCGGCACTGGTGACATCATCTAGCAGCAAATAGAAAGACAATTAGCTGACAGTAATAAATAGAACGAAATACAATAACTCACCGGGTCCGTGAAGTCGGCAGACGTGAGCTCCAGCATCTGGGCTTGCAGGATACGCAGGAACTTGGCGTGGTCAGCCGGAGGCTCGCCGCGCTGCTTCTGGCCTCTCGATAGACAATGTAGGCGTTCACAATTGCCATATCGACGAGGCCCAGAAGAATCGTCTGGTAGTACTTCCTAAACACCACAGCCAGCTGCAGCGAATAGCGCTGCAGGCGGAGCTGGTCGTGTATGCCCCCCCCCCATCCCGCGCTGGTTGTCGCGCATCATGGCTGGAATGGGGACAAAAACCTTCCACCCGCCCCGCAGGCGTTGCTCTAAACATTGCATGCAAATCACAAGTAGTTAGAAAAAGTAGAAATAACAGGTAACTAGACAAAGCGTACCGCACGACTGCAGCACTCTGCTGCCGCCCGTACACAGGAGGTGCACAGGCTTGCGGTCCCACCACATCAAGGTAGTGAGAGGGGGGCAGCACTTGGCCACCGCCAATCTGGTGGTGCCGCGCGGGATGTGCGGCGGGCGATTCTCGTACTCGGCCTTAATCGCTGGTGGAACCCCGGCTTGTTGGTTTGGATCGTTCTGACCGTGTACACGTTCCGGCTCAGCAGCTGCAGTGCGAGCTGCACGGAGGTGTAGAACCGGTCGGTCACGACCGCATTGAACACCCCGGCCTGGGGCGACGGCAACATTTCGTGCAGATTCCGCACGACCGCAGCTGGCCCGAGTTCGGGTCCGCAGAAAACTTGGCGGGCGACTCTCCACCCAGCTCACTGGTGTGCTGGTCCGTCCCGCAATAGACCTCCAACCTAACATGTAGTCCATACAACATGCTAGCAAGTTAGTATGCTGCATATACAGCATGTTCAACTTAGCCAACAAAAACAAACACCGCGGACTCCATGATGAAGCCGTGGTGGAAAAAAAAACACATACAAACATGCAGCACTCCCATACACGTACCAAATACAATACGCAGTGTCTGCACAGCAGGTCATGAACAACTTGGTTCCCCACTCGTGCGGCTTGTCCTTCAGAAACTGCCGCATCACGTTGAAGCGGCTTCGTGACGGGATGACTGCTTCGTCGAACGCGAGAACCGGAGGCACGTTGTATCCGGCTAAAAACGTCCGCTGCATGGTCTTCATGACTGGTCTCACCTTCCAAGCACGATCTGTATCCGCCTTGACATCCGAGTTGTCCGAGAAATGCAGGTTCTGCATGATCCTGCCAAACCGAGCTTTCGGCATGTAGCGGCCGAACGTACCAGCAGGAACAGCACCGACAGTTGTAGTAGCCCAATGATCCGATAGACGTCGAGAATGGGGACACAGCATGCGCGCAGTCAGTAATCCAATACACCTCACAATCTCGGGACCCTTAATCGGCTTGTGTTGCTTGATCTCCTTCTCCAAAACTTCGTCGCGTGTCACGTCCTTGCCTTGCTCTCTCTGCTTCCGGTGCATCTCGTCGCCACGCGCGTTCAAATGCTGATCGTAGTACCGATTACTCTCCTTCGCAATGTGGTTCCACAAGCTCCTAGGTAAAAAGAAGAACAACAAATCCAAAGGCGAGGTGGCCCGTTCGAGAACCTCAGCTGTGGGTCCATACTCCCCTTCATAGATGCCTGGATACTCTGTATCATCCGGAAACGTTTCTGGATCTGAAGTTGCAATATACAACGTAAGCGTCAGTATTACATGTTGTATATCATACATGCAACTCTTGGCACTTACCGAGATTCCAGCCGGTCACTCGCATCTGCTTCAAAACTTTTGTATCATGCGCCAGCACCGCCTGTTCCTCGGTCGTGAGAAGATCCCAGTTTGAAGTCGTATTGCTCCAATCTCGCGGCAACTTCTCCACAGCTTCCTTCAGACGTTTGGTAGCCAATCTCTTGGCCTCGTTCTTCCTGTTCCGAGCCATGATTGCCACTCCATCCAGCCTGCTTTCATCCACCGCGTCGCTGTCGCCTTCCTCTTCCTCTTCGACCTCTTCCAGTACCTCCTCGTCATCTTCGTTAACAGCAACGTCATTGACGTCATGGGTGAAGTACCAGCTCTCCGAGTCAGAGCTTTCGCCTTCGACGTCAGAGTCCATGCCAGCAGACGCGTCCACAGTGCAATGGAGACTCGGCGATACGTCTGCGATGTCCGCGGTGGTAGGAGATTCAGGTACGCCAAGATCCAGGGATCTATAGTACACATGAATGAACATACAACATGTGTGAGGCTTGGCATGTTGTAAGTGACACCATGTAAACAATGCAAGTGCACGTACCTCGCAGTGTGTCTCGTTCCCCCTGTCGATTCTGGGGCAGGTGACGCAGCCGTAGCCGTCGCAGCCGGCACCACTGGCATCACAGGTCCCCCCAACAAGTCCGCCGCCCAAGCAGGGGTCTCCAGAACGAGTGTCCTACATGTATTTGAAATACAACATGTGATAAAATTAGCATGTTGTATAAGTCAGCATGAACAAGTTTGCCGTACCTCGCTGTGGTACGAGATTGCAGCGACGCCTCCGGACCCGCCGATGCTTCCGTGGGCACCACGGGCACTTCTGCATCCGATGAAGGTCTAGCCAAAATACAAAATAACGTCAATACAATCAACAACATGTCACGAAGCAAACGAATACGTACCGAGTCGGAGATGACGATTCTTCACTCTCGTCGTCTGCGTCGATGTGTAGATCGTGCGGCCTCGTCTTCCACTTCTTGTGCTTGCCCGTCGATAGCGCGCTCGCCTGCCCTTCGCCTTTGTCGCCCCCGCCATCTTCTTCTCCTCCAGTCGGGCACGTGCTGCAGCACGCGCGTCACCAACTCGTTTCTCCTCCTTCTCCAGCCGCAATCGCTCCTTCTTCCGCTCCAGCGACTTCTTGGAAGCCTGGGTGGCAACACGCGAAACCGACGGCCTCTTGCGCCGCCTTCTCTTCCCTCGCTGTCGGCTTCTTCGGCCCCGCCGCTTTCTTGCGATTCGTCGAGGCCGGGCGCTTACCTTTCGCCCGACCTCTATTACCGCCTTGAGGCTGCTCGCCAGGTTCCTCTGCCTCCACCTCCTCCTTCCGCTTCTGCAGCGCTGCCAGATACGCTGCAGCCTTGCCCATCGGTGGTGGCGCAGCAGCTCGAGCCACGCGAGCAGGTGCAGCAGCAGCTGCGTGGGCGGCACCATCCGGTCCTGTGCTCGGCGCGGCACGTGGTTCCTCCGGCCCGAAGTCTGAGTCGGTGTCTCGCTCGCCAGCGAGATAGCGGCGGTGTTCAGCAGCGAGATAGCGGCGGTGTTCAGCAGCGAGCCGCTGACGATCCTCCACGGAGCGCCCCTCCAAGCGTGCCATGAACGCGTCTGAGACTTAATACTTGGTCTTCGTCGCTACGCGCTTCCTCATCGCTACATGTAAGCTAGTAACGGGTAACCACTTAGCCCGTTACACCTGGTAGCACTTTGTAGTCCTTCCAACGACCAAGATCAAGATGATGAGCCAAGTCCCGATGTCTGTTTCCTCCGGGGAGACCCGAGGACATGAAGCCTTTCCCCATCTCACACGTATCGAGTGGGAAGCTCTCCACCGCCTCGCGGCGGTGTCCGGAGCGGCTGTCGTCACGTCGCTGCTGAGCTCAGCGACGCCGTACCAACAGCGTCAAGCTGCCCAAGCGTTCATGGAACGCGAGCTCGCCGAGATGAAGCGGCGAGTATCAACTACCTCGCGTTCATCCAAGAACGATGCCGTGAAGATGGAGACGTCTACATACTCCGGGTCGGGCCCGGATAGGCTACCGCTGAATCGCTGGTTCCGCGAAATCGACATCGCCATCGCCTCAAGACTGATCGAGGCGCCGTCGGCCAAGGTCAACTTTCTGCTATCCCGATTGTCCGGGAAAGCCAAGGAGTGGGCCCTCGTGGTCGATTCGCAAGTGTTCTCCACTCTGAAATCGATCCAGAGTGATCTGCGTCTTGCATTCGAACCCCCGCAAGACGAGTCGCGTGTGCGCGCGGACTTCTTTGCCCTTAAACAAGGCAAACTGTCGATGCGCGACTACGTCCAGAAGACACGACACCTCGTGTCGTGTATCGTCACGTGTCCGATCGACATGGCCTCGCAAGTCCGCGTCTTTGTGTTCGACATGCGAGAAGTCATGACAAGGTACAGCCTTACTCGGGCCGAACCTGACACGCTGGAGAAGGCCTTTGCCCTCGCGCTGCGCGAGGACTACGTAGTGATGTCGTCCTACGAGCCCATGGAGATTGACGCTATCGAGGCGTCCAGCGGTCGTCAGTGGACGAACCCATCTGCTCGACGCGGAGTCGGCCTACCCGATCGATGACATGCTTCCGCTGTCGGAAGCCGGGCCACCGCGCGGCCGTCTGTCGCGCGCCAGCCCCCGTTCTCGTGAACACCATCGCCGACAACTTCGGTGACTCCATCCCGGCCGTCCCATAAAAAAAAGGTCAGGGCCAGTAGGTGCGGGGCGCCCTACTGGTTTCAACGAAGGTCCGGGTCCACCGGTGACAGCCCGGCCTTCCAGCCCTCCCGTGCTACATGCACACTTCGATGCCACCACTACGATCGGCGACTCGAGACTGATCATCGTCAGCCTTCATGTCGTCGGTGCCCAGCGTCCACTTCGCGCGCTCCTCGGCTCATGAGCGTCTAACAACTTCTTCCGCGCGTCGTGTTTGCCGGTGCTCCCCGATATTATTCGCGTCCGGGATGGGCCGGGCAAAGTCGTCGTCACACTGGCAGATGGCAAGTCGCGCTGTGCAACGCGGCGCGAGGTGTCCCTGCCGCACACCTTTGATGGATTCCCCAGCAATGACGACTTCCTGGTGATCGAGATCAACTACGCGTTTGATTGCATTCTGGGTATACCATGGCTCGCGCGCTATCAGCCAGAGATTGACTGGCTGGCCAGGTCTGTTTGTCGCCGTCGTGGTGACGACGTGAGTGAGGAATTCACCCACCTCTTGGTGTCACCAAAAGACTGGCCGCACGTCTCTGTCATTGACAAGACGGCTACCACGCGCGTAGCACACAGAGTGAGCGATGGCCCTCTCTGTGCTACTTGCGCAGTGCTGCTAGAGGAAGCAGGCTCATCGCACCAGCGTGATGATGACGAGGATGATGCGGTCGAGCAGGGGCTCCCGCAGATCGAGATGGCGGTCGAGCATGGGTTCCCGCTGATTAACGATACAGCGGTCGAGCATGAGTTCGCGCCAACGAATGAGACAGCGGTCGAGCATGGGTTCCCGCATAGCAAGTCGGCGAAGAGCAGAGGCTCCCGCAGGGCGACGGTGCGGTCGAGCAAGTGTGCCTCCCGCACCATTCCGGTGTGGTCGAGCGTGGTTTCCTACACCTAGAGGAGGGTACATCCCCATCGCCCAGCGACAGCGAGTTATCACCTTCGAGCAGCTCTTGAAGCGCAAGAAGAAATCCAAGCGCCGCCGGCTGAAGCCTCGAGACCACCCCTCACTGCCGGAAGCACCAGTGCTTGAGTCCGTCTATACAGTCGAATATGTGGAAGGCGTCCCTCAGCGGTCCCGTGTCGTTGAAGTCGCGAGCTCACCTCGCAACGCGTCGTCGATCACGCGCCTTCCCGGTCTCTCCTGGAAGCATTTCCTGCGCGATCTCAAGGCAGGCAACATCGAACAAGTGTGCTTGATAACCGACACTGACACGACGAGCCACACCGTTAATACGGTTTCCGACGGCGACTCGCCGTCGCGTCCCAAGAGCGCCGAACCCATATCGGCCCACGAAGAGCGCTTCGCGGCGCAGTCATGGGAAGCTCTGGGCGAGTGGGGTAATCCGGTCTACGACACCACCCACGAGTACGCGGACGTCTTCCCGGACAAGATCCCCTCCGAGCTACCCGTGGACCGAGGCGTTCGTCACGAGATCGACCTCGCGCCTGGTACAAAGTACTGCGTTACGCGCAGTGGCCTCTACCCCGCGATCAAGTGAAGGCCACCGACGAGTTCTTCGAGGGTCGCCGCAAGGCTGGCCACGTGCGCGAGAGCATCTCACCACACTCGAGCCCAACCTTCTGCGTGAAGAAGGCCACCGGCGGTTGGCGCATTGTCCACGCATTCAACAAGTTGAACGATGCAACCATCCCCGCGCAGACGCCGATTCCGCGCAAGGACATGGTGCTGGACTCCATGGCGCGCAGTGTCATCTACAGCGCCATCGACTTGACCGATGGATTCTATCATATCGTGATGAGAGCGTGCGACATACCTCTCACCGCGGTGAGCACTCCGAGCAGCATGCTCTAGGAGTGGCTTGTCATGCCTCAGGGATTGAAGAACGCGCCTGCCACCTTCAATCGCATGGTCTCCCAAGTGCTGCGTCCACTTGGCGACTTTGCACCAAGTTACTTCGATGATATATTTGTGCACAGCCGCGCCGACGGCGAGCTCAGCGCTGTGGGAGCCCACTTGAGGCACTTGAGGCAAGTGTTCCGAGTAATGCGGGAGAATAAGCTGTATGTAAACCTGGAGAAATGTGTCTTCTGCGCCCCGGAGATTCCGGTGTTGGATTACTACGTGAGCAAGGACGGCGTCCGTGTTGACCATGAGAAGGTCTCGTCGATCTGTTCGTGGCCGACACCTACGAACCCCACTGAGCTAGAGTGGCTCAGTGGCTGGGTCTGGCAAACTACTTGCACAAGTACATGAAAGACTATGCCGGACTCATCCAGCCACTGTCATCACTGCTGAAGAAAGACGCAACATGGGAGGGGCGTTCCGACCATCGAGAGGCCTTCGACTCGGTGAAGAAGAGCCTATCGTCTGCGCCGATTCTGATGATCGCGGACGGCTCGAAGCCATTTCATGTCGTCTGCGACGCCAGCGACTTCGCCATCGGGTACACCCTGATGCAGTTTGACGACGAGGGTCGCGAGCGAGTCGTCAGCTACCACCCGCCAGCTGAAGCCGGCGGAGAAGAACTATCCGGTGCACGACAAGGACCTCCTCGCCATGCGCTATGCTCTGATCAAATTCAGAGTCTACTTGCTCGGTGAGCAAGCATTCGCTGTCTATACTGACCACGCATCGCTGCGAACAGCGATGAAGAGCCCGCATCTGTCTCAACGGATGGCGCGTTGATTGTCATTCTTTTCCGAGTACAACTTTGTGGTGCACTACAAGCCCAGCAAGAACAACATTCTCGCCGAAATATTGTCTCGGCGTCCAGACTACGACCCACGTGGGGACTGGATCGCCAAGCGATTGGCGAGGCAGATGATGAAGATGATTGTGTCCTCTGCGTGGCGTCAGGGCTGAACCTGACGATCTCGTCCGCGGGATTGTCACTACGCGAAGAAATATCTTCCGCGTACGCGCACGACGCGGTGTACGCCAGCATCCTGGCTCATCTGCGCTCGCCGAGCGAGAAGACACTCGGTGCCCTGACGCGCTCTTCGCGCAGCCACATCGAGCGATATGCACTCGATGACGACCTGCTGACGTACGCCATCGACCAGTTCGATGCCCCATGAGTGGTAGTTCCGAATGACAAAGACCTCCGCGCCAGGATCATCCACGAGTACCATGACGCGCCTACGAGCGGCCACTTAGGACGCGAAAAGACTTTCGCGGCGGTGGCGTGGGACATCTTTTGACCCCATGGGTGCGCAAGTGGGTGCGCACTTGCGAGACGTGCCAACGTGTGAAGCCCTCTGCATCTTCGCAGCCCCCCCCCCCTGCGTCCTCTTCCGGTCGCCATGGAAGCCTGGCACTCGGTCTCGATGGACTCCATTTTTGGGCTTCCGCCCGATTCCGCCGGGCGCACAGGCGTTCTGGTGTTCGTCGACATATTCAGCAAGATGGTACATTTCGTACCCGTGCCCACGTCGGTCACCGCGGAAGAGTCCGCGGCGCATTTTGTCGACGCCGTCTTCCACCACCACGGCTTGCCGGAATCCATCGTCTCCGACCGCGACCCACGGTTCACGTCCGCGTTCTGGTCGAAGCCGTTCGAATTGCTGGGCACGAAGCTCCTGATGTCGACCGCGGCACATCCGGAAACGGATGGACAAACGGAACGCGTCAACCGCGTCCTCGAGGACGTGCTTCGCAGTTACGCGACGTCTTTCACGAGCTGGAGCTCGTTCCTGCCCCTCGCGGAGTTTGCCTTGAACAACGCCGAGCACGCGTCGACGGGAATGACCCCATTCTTCGTGAACTCCGCGCGGCATCCGCACGTTCCTGCGATGCTCGCCGTGGGCCACCCCACGGTGACCCGTGCCTTCACCCTTGGTGGGGGTGGAGTCGAGACTTCAAGCATAACGCCGGCCGAGACACCGGCAAAGGACCCCTCCGGCGCCGACGCTGCCAGGTCAGTGTGAAGCCACCGTCAATGCCATGACGCGGTCCCAAGCGAAGAAGACCTTCGCAACGCCGCGTGGCGCGGCGACTCCGCTTGCAGAATGGACGAAGCGGACACTGATCACGCCCAGTGATAACAGCACCTCACGTCAACATGATACGCCACTCGCCAACTACGCCCTCAAGCCGTTGGCGCAATCAGCCGATCCCTCGGCTGTGTCGGATTTCGTCCTACAGCGACAGTCCATCGCGCGCTTCGTGCGCGATGCACTGCAAGCCGCAGTGGACAAGCAGAAGGAGAACGCACACAAACGAGGACGCAAGAACTTGGATTCATTTCACACGGGCGACCGTGTGTTATTATCTACCGAAGGCCTACGATCCTCGGCTGCGGCCAACCTAGGCGCGAGCAAGCTGGCTCCGCGTTTCATCGGCCCCTTCAAAGTGACGAAGGTCATCGGCGACGCGTACACGCTGGACGTCCCGTCATCGCTGCGCCTCCACCCGACGTTCTACGTCGGGCGCCTCACGCGTTACCATCCGGCCGAGATTCCAGACTTGGACCGCCAGAAGCTGGCGGCGGAGCATGCGTCGAGCGTTCCTCGCGATGAAGCTGTCGCGCCATCGAGCCATCTGCACCTGTCGCCCGCTCGCGCTGACGCGACCCCGTCTGCGCCGAACCCTGGACGCGCTCCTCTACGACCCGCAGTCGCGCCAAGAGTTCACGGTTCGACTGCCGGATCTGCGCCGTCGTCTGCTGCGCCTGCCACGCGTGCTCCTGCGCTCGCTCAGCCTCAAGGTGAGCGTCCGCAGCCCGGTTCTCAGCGGCCTCAACAGCATCCAAAGTCGCTGGCGCGCGAGCTGTACCGCCGTAAGGGTCCTCCGCCGCTTGTCGATTCGGCGGGCGATGTTCGCTGGATTGTGGAGCGTATCGTTGACCACGAGGATCCTCGTGGTACGCACGGGCAGGATCCTGGCGCGCGTGATCATACTTCTGGTACGTGTAGCCGCGTTCACGATCATACCCCCACCAGTCGTACGGTGCCGGCTGCGCGTAACTACCGCGTGCGATGGCTTGGTTTCCCTCCCACGGACTATACGTGGGAGCCCCGACCCAATCTCCTCCGCGACGTCCCGGATATTGTTCACGACTACGAGACGACTCTCGCGGCGGCGAGTGATTCCGCGGGCCACCCCGCGGCGAGCGCGAACGAGAACGCTGACGCCATCATGTCGGAGAACGAGAGCGCGAACGCCGAGGATCCGACGAGCGAGAACGAGACCGGTTCCGCCGCGCGCGATCGCAGCGTGAGCTGCCGCGAATAGAAGCTTGGGACATCTCGGAGAGAGTGCGTCGGTACTTCGCGCTCCATCCAGACTCCATGGTCTCTAGTGGGCGCTCGGCAATGTGCTGCTCCCATTCACGCCGCGACGGACGCGGCGCCGGTTGACACGATGCGCATCCTTCCATCACGTGGACGTAACAGAGCCGGTCACTATCTCACGCGGCCTTGCAGATAATCTCGCGTAGCTCCACGACGGAATGGTTTTTCAACATCGCTTCGCGATAGGCCACCCACACCGCGAAGCCCTGACCTTCGCGGGTCATCGTGTTCCAGCGCCGGATGAAGGCGCACCACGAGCGCTGCAAGGCCTCGTGTCCAGCTCCCTCGACCCCCTTCCGACGTGTCCCTCGGAAGCGACGGAAGTGTTCCTTCATGGTGTCCGGCGTGTCAGGATGTTCGGCGCCCGACAAGTCGTACAGCTCCCACGGAGCGAGATCCTGGTCCATCAGTGTTGAGCGTAGCGTGGACACACTCAGCACGTCGTCTGCCGCCGTGGTGTGCGTCGGCGCCCGCGCCGACGAGGCGGGTTGCCTCTCGTCCATCTGTTGCTCCGTCGTCGACGCGTGTCGCTCAGATTTGCGAGTGCTGCTCCTCCGGTCGTTTCCGGAGCTTCTTCGAGTTCTTCATCAGGTTTTGTTTTGAGTGATGTGTTTGCGCTTACGCAATGTAAGCGCAACTTTGAGAGGAGGGTGATGTAATGGGTCCCCTCCCAGTTACATAAGTAGTTTAGATATTACATAAGTAGTCCTGGGTGCACCCGGCTAGCGGGTGCTGAAGTGTCACACGCTGATTGGTTGATAATGGGTGAGCCAGACCCCTTATCATCCAATACGTGCTGACCTGCATTTGAGTGATTCACATGAGGCCAGGGCATCCGCCCAGGTCCTAATACTAAAACAGAGTTGATTTTTCCCCAGACTTAATACTTGGTCTTCGTCGCTACGCTTCCTAATCGCTATGTGTAAGCTAGTAACGGGTAACCACTCAGCCCGTTACAGAATTAGCTTGGTTCGAACGTGGTTCGACTTCAAAGCCGTGTCTGTTTCGAAATATGACATCCGCTTCCTTGAGGCAATGTGTGGTTCCTTGTGTTGACGCGTCTCTGGCCACTGGGCCCCATAGCTCCGAGCTACGGTTGAGAAAGAAGAGACACAAGGCGACTGCACATGAATTCCCGGAGCGCCTTTTCCCAGCATCCGCCGGAAACGGCCAACGCTGATTGGTCAGGAAGTTCGTCTCGCGGGACATGCGAGTCGTTGTGTGAGAAGCCCGACGGCCTTCAAGCTGTTGCCTGCTTCCGGACGACGGCCGAGTCTACTTCCGGAAGCTGTACTTCTGGACACACCGTGACTGACATAGTGAGTCCAAGTGATTTCCGACCGATGGTGTTCCGAGCGACATGGAGTGGTTCCGGAAGTTGGTTTCCGGACGGAGACGTTCCGGACGATCATGTGTTCCAGACGGTGGGGGCGTCTGGCCGGGTGCTGATTTGTACCCAGAATAACCCTTCCAAGTTTCGACTATTCTCAAGCCAAGATGTTAACGACCGACCAAGACGACCGGCACGATCGGCTACGCACGACAGCCGGTTGAAGTCCCGCCAAGTATTCCACTGATTTGCAAGCCCCGAACGACGGTCGCCTTCGGGGCCCCTATAATAAATCCATGATAGCATGCATGGAGAGCCTCTAGCAGAGGCTTCGGACAGAAACTGGACAGAACAGAGAGTTCGTTTTGCCACCAAGGGTGCAAGGGCTTCCAGGACCCATTAAGTCGGTCTGGGCACGCTAAGTGACGCCGGATAACCACCGTAATCCGGGGGCCCGTGCAAGTTCGCAAGTCTAGCGTTTGGACGCAGTGATCAAGAGGATCGCGGCAGAGCTCTCCAAGAAAGTTAAGAGGTGATCGGGGCGGCGCGCGTTCCGAAGTGACCCTGCTTATTTCATCTTCCCGTCGGAGAGTCCTTGCGGATTCCAGTTTCATATATCTGTGGTTCTAGGGGGTTGGTTGGTAGTCTCCCCTGGAATTTGGATCGAATAGACTACTGCGTGATAGGTTTGAATATTGTGTTTCCGAAAGTTGGTCCCTAGTTTGGAATTATATGTTGGAAGGTTGTCTTCTGGGAGGAGTTTATTTGTCTCCATCCGGAAGTGGTGCGCGAAAGGGGTGCATCCGGATCTGACCAGTGTTCCGGGTGAAACCAAGTAAGACTGGTGTACGGACCCGCCGCTGACGGGTCCAAAAGAATAAGAGCGGCTGTATATAGTGCATAACTCTCTGTACTTGTTGTTTATTGTGGGAAGGCTTTGCTCGTAGGTCTCACCCCAGCTAACGTGCCGCGTCCAGAAGGGAACGCAAGCACTCTGTATTCTTGTATCCGATTGACTGTATTGTAGAGCAACTCACCTGGTGGAATCCGGACTTCCGAAGTCAAACGACTCCAAGACGGATTACCACAAGGTCACACGCCAGCTGCATCCGGACGACTAGTGTCTATCCGGAAGCAGTTCTGACCCATCCGAATTCCGGAAGGGAAAACCGGCACTGACCACCTGGACGAGAAAGGCATCGCCTCACAAGAATTCCAACACTATCGATCCACACAGGAAGTCGATTTCTCCGTCATCTGGGCTGGTCCTCCGTTTCTGTAGCTTCTGGTGCATCTCCCGCAGCATGGGAGTGATAAATAGCTGTTTCCTGTCGCATGACTGTTGGTTCTCTTTTACCCCTGAGCAATGAGCGCAAATTCCGGATTCTTGTAATTGAGTCTCGCGTTTCGAATGATTTTGTGCGCGAAGGTGACTGCCGCCATCTTTCCGTCGAAAGTCTGATATTTGTTCCCCCGTTTCTGGTTGTTGTGACCCGGCAAAGAGACCGACTATCCGTGCCTGTCTATCTTGCGGCAGTTCATCAATCCAGATTGGAAATCCGAACTCCCCACAGAAGTTGACCCAGTGTTTGAACTTCTTTGTGTAAGTCTGAAGGGATGATTCGTTGATGGCGGCTCGCTTGAGTTGTCCGGCTGCTGCTGTAATCCGTTCAATTCTGTCTGTACACACAAACAATCAGACTGGGGAGTTGGCGCGTGTACGTCGCAAGGACGCGCTTCAGGTGTCCGCCCGAGGACTTTGGTAACCGAGAATATTAGCTATCTGCAAGCTTGTGCTAGGGCCAGTGCCCTAAGATGATGCTGTCCAGTTGGATCCGTACAGTACATGTTCTGGAGAAGCCTGACTTCCCATGAGGTCTGCACGTACACCCGGACGTGTTGCCAGCTGACCTGCGTTGGGTTCACTGGAACACACGGTCAATACTTTAAGTAGGTTGTGAGCGATGTATGTTCCGTCAACGAACGGCTGTCCGGTCGCGTTGAACTCCCTTTTTGGCGTCAGGCCATGAATAGTGATGCTCGATGCTTTGAGTATGATCATCCACCCATCTGATTCCGGAGGAGTTCTGTCGAAAAGGGTCATTAGAACGCCCGCGAATTCGTTTTCGAACACTAGATGCTTCCACCATTCGAGGTCACCGCGTAGCAGGTCGTTCATTGTGCTTCCGTCTCTCTACTGCGTGTTGAGTGCTGATGAGTCGTTGCATGAATAGTTTTGCGATAGTGATGAATGTCATCACATGCCGTAGCACTCCAACCAGGCTATTCAGCGATTTCTTCGTAACGAATGGCTTGTCCAGTGTCTGTAACTATACGCTTGAGTTTGTCGATCTTCCTCTGTGGGATGGAGACTGCTAGTTCTGATAGAGTTCAATCGATGCCGACCGCGTGAATCTGGCGGAACCCAGTGGTGAATTTGCTTTTGTGCCAGCCTTCAGAACCGAACACGAGTTTGATTGCGTCTCTGAGACGTTGGTCTGCGCGAAGAAGTCTGTCACCGATGTCGACCTCGATGATGACAATGTCGTCAACCCATTGAAATATCCAAAATGGCTGCGGTAGCCCTAGGACGTAGAACGAGCCTGCTCGGTGGTAATGACGTGCAGCTTCCCAAACACTGCGAAGTACCCGGGCGAGGCTGTCCACCCGAAGACGGCTGTGTCTGACACTAGTCCAGTATGTGATCGAGGAATTATGCCCCCGAATGCAGATGCGTGTCGCGAGTGCACAGGCACATGCAGAAAAGCTTCTGCAATGTCCGCTCCGAGCGCGTATATGATAGCGTCAGGATATTGCCGGCGCAATTCCAAAGCACTTTGTGCGATGCTAGCGTATGGAACCCACCGTCCGTCCGGTATCCAACCTGTGTCGGTAGCTTCGTTGATCGAGTCTCCCAGTGGAGCCGATAGATCGTGAATGATACGGCCGTCAACCGAAAGAGGAATGTCCTTCTTTGGGACTAGAGCGAATGCACTGGAATGGAACAACGGCGCATCTGATAGTGCTAAGGCATTCGCAGAAATGCACCGTCCGCGGTAGTATTCAGTCACTAGTCGATGAGCGACAACGGTCGATCCATTTTCCGCCAGTTCTGCGGCACTGGCCGCACCCCGGCCCCTTCTGGTGGGCTGCACCAGGGTGGAACTACGCCGTACTCCGCAATGCTGCAGAGTAGCTGGAGGCAAGGATAGTCTCTCAAATGCTGTCTGTACAGATTTGGCCGCAGGTCCTTGTTCGAACGCTGGTCCGTCGAGGTCTGCGAAGCACGCCGTTGATCCTTATGTAAGGTAGCCGTGAGGAAGTGAACGTCAGGTTCCGGTATTGCGAGTCGTTCTGTAGTAGGCTGCAAGAACAGCCTATTCATTGGAAACGAGAGATGATTCTTCTTGGCCAGTGCCTGGAAGCGACGAAATGTTCCCAGTGGAACACATCGAGGGATATAATGGATGGTACATTCGCGGTGCACAATAGTGCCTAACCGAGATGGTGTCTTTCTGGAAGGAGTCGTTATCGATGACGGTCCTGACCACTGGCTAAATGGGGTGGTCACGTTAGCTCCAATCCCGAGAAACCGATTACGCATCAAGTGAGATACGGGCACGAAATCTACCATGACGAAGCCCCATTGTCTACACCACTGGGCGAGGTCGTAGTCCTGTTGCAATGAACGTGACAACTCTCGGCACCCATTTCGGGTGGGTCCAAAGACTGTGTTGGAGAAAGTGACCGCGCCGTGTCCGTTGCCTACTTTTGTATGGAGAAAGTAGTCGATTGCTGTATGCCCATGATCCAATTGCAAAGTCCGCCTGCCGCCGTATTGTATGTGCGAAGTTCGGCTTGCAACGTCACATACCGAAGTCTAGATAGCATCTCTCGAATGTCACGAGTGGTAATCTTTGAGGTTGTTGGTACTCGCGCGGTACGTTGTTAGTGCCATGTTCACGATGACCGCAGAGTCACCGATGACATGAATAGGCATTGTGCGGTAGTGTTGGCAAAGCCAACGTAGTCCAGTTAGAAGCCGCTGAGCTTTAATTTCGTTGTTGGTAAACAGCACTGGCCGTCCATCACAATAGCGCACCTGAGTTAGACCACACGCAGCAGGCGTGGGTGCTTCACTGCTGAGAGCTGTTTCGCATTTGAGAGGCCCGTGCCCCTCCATCAAATGCCATCACGACATACTCTATCTCTATCGGCTTTCTACGTACTTATCGACGCCAGTGCGCGTTGAAAGTTGTTGGTGTTGGGAGGTGAGTGGAAGGTGGGTGCCAGCTGTCTACGTACTTTTGAATTGCTGCATGCTGGTTGAGCTTTGCCAGCAAGGCTACGTGGGTGCAGGCTTTCTACGTCCTTATTGAGCGCTTGATGCAGGTTGGGCTTTCCTGGGGAAGATAAGTCGGACCACTCATCCCGAACACTCCTAGCACCCAACTGGCTAGTTTCAACGATCGCCCGGCGCACTACCAGGCCGTAGACAGATTGCATCCACCCCGCACCCACGTAGCCCAACTGGCTAATTTCAACGACCGCCCGGCGCACTACCAGGCCGTAG